>JAQBSW010001092.1:0-150810 GCA_029291075.1 Eudiplozoon nipponicum | reverse complement strand
CGGATTTATCCTAAGCTTGAGGCCATAAGTTGGGTACCTAATCCCATTTTGGGTCTACAAAACGAGGTAGAATCCTTGCTTGGACCTACGGAAACTGAGCAGATAATAAACAAATATGCGCAGTTGGATATGCCAAATCTTGGCCCCATCGAAATACTGAGGGAATTACGGTAACGTTGGCATAAAACCAACATTTCTAACCATGATGCTAGGGTTGTTTTTATTAATAATCTTCCCCAAACATTAAAATTCTTTGCCAAACAGTTCCCCAACACTCTCTCTATAGATGACTTATCTGAGAGATGTGAGTTAGAATATAGGGTTTTGGAACCCAAAGTGAATCCATCATCCTTTTCTTCACCCCCACAAGATGATAGACTCTCCTCTTTAGAGTGGAAAGTGGCGAACATGGCTAAAGTTCTAGAAGGATTGGCCATTACCAAATCCGAGCTAAATCAAGTGAATGCTCGACCCAAATTCGTTCCTAAGCCCAATTATAACGGTAGGCGGCGATCGAGATCTCCGCAATCCTTTAATAAATATGCCCCAAAGAACTGGTGTTATAACCACCAAAAAATTTTTTATTCATGCCAATTCTGTCCCTGTTGTTCTGAAGAATTTCCAAATGAGTGCCAATTTCCACAGCTGACGGAAAGGACAACAGACCGCAGGCACAAGGGTGCATCAGTATCCGGAAACGTCTGGCGCAGGAAGTAGAAGACCGTACTTTCTGCACATCAACGGCATCAACGACGCCACAGGGAAGAAGCCAACTACAATCCGACATCCCTGTCGACTCTTTTCGTCCACGCCGAATTTTTCACTTAGAGAACCAAACACACAACGCCGGTCGCAATCACCAGCCTACTTGTTTGCATGACCCGGCCAAACAGCCCAACGAGCATCTGCACCTTCTTGATTTCAAAACTGGCGAAGAGTTCATCGTAGACACAGGTGCAGCAGTCTCAGTTCTCAATGGTGATTCAATGGACAAGATGTCACTAGGCGTTCTTCTCGCAACAGCTACAGGCGAGCCCATACCAACTTATGGCTGCCGGTACCGCACACTCAACATAGGTTTACGACGTGAATTTTCCCACAACTTCATCATTGCCAAGGTCTCACATAATATAATAGGCCTTGATTTCCTTCTAAAATTTCGGCTCATTGTTGATCTTGCCAATCAAAATATCATCGACCCCTCCACCGGACTTGAGCAAAGTTTTTTGGACACTTGCCTCCGAGCGTTTGGAGTTACAGGTCATTCAGTCAACCCCAGTGCATCATTCAGCAGAGATATCAGCAGCTCTTCGAAAATACAAATCGCTTTTCGATCTTAACAAGTCAGAGCTACGAGTCTCCAACACGATGCATCATATCGTTACGGAAGGACAACCTATTGCATTCAAGAAGCAACCACCGGTCCCTGCTAAGCTGAAAGCTGCCCAAAAAGAATTCTCAAGGCTTTTGGAAAAGGGAATCATCAGACCATCGAAAAGTTCATGGGCGTCACTACTGCACTTAGTCTCTAAATCAAACGGATCGTACAGAGCCTGTGGAGACTACCGTAAGCTAAATTCAGTGATAAAATCTGATGCATATCCTATTCCAAATATCAACACTTTACTTGAAAAACTCAACGGCAGCAATTTCTTCTCGGTGATTGACCTCAGACAAGCGTACCATCACATACCGGTAGCACCAGAGGATATCGAGAAAACTGCAGTCATCACTCCATTTTGGCCTTTTTGAATATCTTTACATGCCTTTTGGACTTAAGTGTGCTACTCAGACATTTCAAAGATTCATAGACAGCATACTTCGCGACGACTCTGCTTATTGTATGTCATATCTCGATGACATTATTGAATTCAGTCCAGATCTAGAATCGCATGCGAAATATCTACGAAATGTCCTCTCACGCTTATCCAACCACGGACTCAAGATCAACTGTGACAAGACGCAGATTGCAACTACATCCGTGGACTTCTTTGGGCATCGTATCACGGCCCATGGTATTCAACCGTTGCCATCATGGACGAATTCAATCAAGAATATCAAGTCACCAAGGACTGATAGCGAGTTGCAGAAAATCCTGAGAGTACTAAACTATTATCGCAAGTTCCTTCCGGGCCTTTCAAAACAACTTTATCTTTTGTGCAGGCACCTGCGGAACCGAAAAGGACTTAGCAAGAATTCCATCATTGCTTGGTCATCCGAAGACGAGGAATTACTTCGACTTGCCATCAACTCGTTAGCAAATGCCACAATGCTAACACATCCAGATTTTGAAAAGCCATTTCTACTCACGACAGATGCTTCTGAATTCGCTATTGGAGCCACGTTGGAACAAGAGATCAACGGAGTTCGGAAGCCTATCAGTTTCTACTCGCGTATTCTCCAACCAGTAGAAACGAGGTACGACACTTTCGGTCGAGAACTTCTCGCCATCCACAAACAGTGCGCCATTTTATCAGCATCATTGGCAGTAGCAGATTTGTTGTTTTCACAGATCATGCACCACTAATTAGCGCACTTCGAAACGCAACTTCATCTATCGCCAAGTACCCTGCCAGAGTGGAAAGACAGCTTTCTCGTCTAAGCGAATTGCAATTTGACGACTCTCAGGTCAACGGCAAACAGAACTTCATTGCAGATGCCCTGTCCAGGCCAGACGTCTCTCTACAACCACCTTCGCCGTCACCATTCACTGTCAACTCCGTGGCACTCAGTGAACCTGCACTAACGCCAACCCTCCTGCGAACTGAACAACGCGGTGACATTCACATTCAAAGATCAATAGCCCGTCACCCAACCAAGTTCATATGCCGTCTGTGGGAAGGCTTACCAATTGTTTACTTCACGGGTACGCAGCCCAACAAGCCAGTTCTGCCGACCAGCCTTCAGAGAAAAGTTTTCGATTCAATTCACTCAATTTCTCACCCAGGAAGCCAAGCGACTGTCCGACTTCTTACAGATCGTTTCTGGGGTCACAGACTTAGGCAGAATGTTAAAAGATGGGTCTCCGAGTGTGCTATTTGTCAGAAAAAAAGTTCACATGACACATTCGTTCAAAGTTGCAACATTTTCGAACTACTTCTCGCCTAGCCATCGTCCACATCGACATAGTTCATCTGACAATGGTTCAAGGTTTCAGCTACCTTCTAACTATGATCGATAGATTTACACGGTGGCCTGCGGCATTACCTCTTGGCACCATTTCTGCAGACGAAGTAACTAACGGTTTTATCTCTGCATGGATATCCAATTATGGTGTTCCCAATGAGGTCATCACGGACAGAGGCACTTGCTTCTCATCTGATCGTTTCAAAACCACCTTGCGGTACATGGGATGCATCTTACGCCAGACGATTGCCTACCATCCCAAAGCTAATGGAATGGTAGAGAGAATGCATAGGGAACTCAAAGCTGATTTAGCATCCTCGTCCATTAATGGCAACTGGGTCGATGCACTACCTTTAGTTCTGCTTGTCATGCGTTCCCGTACTCGTGAATCCATTAAAACGTCTGCGTCACAACTCTTGTCTGGCATGGATCTACGCCTGCCTAGTCAGCTCCCACATCTACTACCGGCACAAGATGACCCACAAGACGAAGCTACCTGCCTTCGATTTCATTTCGGTAACATGTCCGAACAGCAGCGGAGACATAGGCCTCGTCCAGTCTTTGTTCACCCTCAGCTCTGCAGCTGCAAGAGAGTACTCGTTCGCAACGACAATGCTGTTGCACCACTACAACCAAAGTATCGCGGTCCTACCCGATTTTGCTCAGACAAGCAAAATACTTCATTATTATGCAAGGCGCTACACCGACATCAGTAAGCAAAGATAGATTGAAACCGTTTATCGAACCGCCTGATCCTGAGAGCGCTCAACCTTCTACACACGTCTCAGGCTCCGTCTGGCCACAATCTTAATGTCCTGCTTTGTATAACGCGTAATTGATTTTTTTAAACATTAACGTTTCGTTATTCTACGTATTAAAACTTTTAACTTCACGTTATTGTTTTCATTTATTTCCAGTGGCATAACCAGCTGTTCTTAGCTAACAATTGTGTAGCATTTTTGAACAGTTCTTGGATATTATTCCATCTCTGAGTCAATGTTCGTGTACATATTTTTTATGCAGTTACATTTGATTTTGATGTACATATTTTTACATTATATATTTTCTCATACATGACATCAAACTGCCTATTTTTGTATGACCATCTACTTAGAGCTAACGCTTTCGTGTAGCAATAATAAGTAGTTATCAGCTTCATATCGTGGTACAGGCCACTTTCAATGCATATCTAAACTTCTCCAATTACACAAACATCAATCTACAAATATCATGACCACAACGTCGAGCACACGCTCTAGCTTATTTGGTCGTATACAAACACATTGACGACGATCCAGCATGCCTAGGTTTTAACTTAAACCTGGCAAATTCAGTGGCGTTTTATCTCAAAATCCTTACTCTGCGGCTTCTAAATCTTAAGCTGCTCTATTTTGCCTCATACGGTATGACCGACCACTAGAGCTAACAATTGGTGTAACAATCACTAAAGTTTATTTGTCATCATATCATTGTTGAAGCAACCAACAATTATACTTAGGCCCAGCATTTATGGTAAATTATTTTTTGCTTAACTTAGTTGGAACTCTGTCATGCATTTCTTATCTAGCCTCGCAGAGAGGAATATTTTTGTTCTTTTTTTCAGAGAGGAAACTGATGTAACGACACAAATAAATTGCTGACATATTGCGTAAATTAAATTCAATTCGATTTACGCTGCACCGATGAGAAAAAAGCGAAACCTGTCGTTAACCAATAGTGTGCAAGTAGCCATATATTTCTATGACATGGCTATTTAAGCACGGCAAATTTACCATGCAGTTCATTTGTCGCGTTTGCCTTCTGCTGTACGTTACGTGTGCGTACTCTCTGCTGTCATCACCTACATTGATTATTGGATTGGCTTCACCAACATTGGCAACATCAGTAACGCCAACCTTGTTGCTGTACAGCTAGAGGGACGAGCCAACTACTGCATAACTTCAACGAAGTTACTCATCGAGATTACACCGCCACAACAGAAGGAACCAAAACCCAAGTCAACCACAGCTGGTCACAAGAGTCTAGGTGTACTTCTGGACGTCTTCACACTTACGGACCTTCTCGGCATTTGCGATATGATACATTAGAGAAAGAGTTACTCGCAATCTACCGGTCGATCCTACACTTCCACACCTATCCGCATGGCCGAAATTTCAAGATCTACACCGAAAACCTTCCTCTACTTCCGATGCCCAGAGGAAATAAAGAGTATTTATACGCACGATGTTTCAACTCGCAACTTACACGAATACACGAGTATGAATATGAAGTCACTCACGTCAAAGCATCAGAAAACGTGGTTGCAGATTCCCTGAGCCGTTCTGCAGAATTCTGTGCTTCTAACATGTGACCTTTACTATAAGCACTCAGGAATTTCAAGCAGCTCAGCAAGATGATCCATCTCTTCGGAAATTTGATGTCAATCGCCAGAAAACATTTGATTATGACGGAAATCTGCTGCAGTGTGAAATAACTGGCGAGGGCCTTCGGCCGGTTATACCTGAAAAACTCCGTCTCAAGATCTTCGAGGTTTACCATTCAATGAGCTATCCATCTGGCAAAACCTCAGTGGAAATTCTATCCAGAACGTATTTTTGGCTTGGCATGCGGCGAAATGTTAATAAGTGGTCAAAACAATGTCTAGAATAACAGAAATGCAAAGTGACGAGACAAACCAAAACGGCGCCACAAGTCATCCATGTGCCCAAAGTCCGGTTCACGCACATACACGTTGATCTGGTAACCTTACCTTCCGTGAACAATAAACGATATCTAATGTCAATACGGAATCGCACCACTCGAAAGTATGAGGCCTTACCACAGCCAGACATGAAGCAAGACACTGTCAGTTATGCTTTAGAGCTCAATTGGTTCGCTCGGTTTGGTGCCCAAGCTGAAGTGACAACCGATGAACGATCCGGCATTTCTGTTTCCACTTCGCAGTTACCTACAGTATAACGCTTATAATCGGCCGATCTGTCCTACACGTTAGCAACATGGTCCAATATATAAACGAAAAATTTGGATAGCTGCAAATGGTTCTTCGTCAACAACGACATGGATAACAGGATTCTAGCCAAACCGAAGCGCGATTCTTATCGTGTGTTAGGTCGACGTCAGAATTACATTTTTTTGGAGATTAATGGCAAGGCCGAAGCCGTCTACAAACACAGATTATCCCCGGCCGCTGTTCCGCGATTTTGACCAATCAGGCGACGAAGAAACGATGATTCCACCTCCAGACAGTTTTGCTGACCACGGCATGACACCCAACATCTCACCAACAATCGAGGCAACTGACGCTGTCACGCCGCCGCGAGATATAGAGGAACCAGAATCAGTGTCGACAGAGCCAACATTAGTGGTTACGCGTTACGGCAGAGCCATAACACCTTTCTGTAAGGCTAGCCCCTTCATTGTGTACTAATTTTCATATTCGGGGTTGGAGGTGTATGTAACACGCGGCTCCGCGTTACAACCCAACAATGTTCAATTTTGACAAATATAGTGCTCTTTAAGGACAAATAATCTAACACTTTTTTACACAATATTTCTCTTAACTGTGATTTTAGAAACAACCTCTGTTAGTTTCAAGCAGTTTTAATTGAGATTTCTTGAATTGCAATTTTAATTGTAATTAATATGGATTTGTAAATGCCCCGGCTTCAAGTAAATGCCGTACGACGTTACAAACTCGGTTAAGGTGCTCTGAAATATAGATATTGTTATGATAGGGGTCCTTAACAGGGCCTGGTCGTGCGTTCCCCTGAATTATTCAGAGTGTGACGATGTCCTAGAGCCTTGGGTGGACTCTGGCTGTTGTTCTTCTGTTGTCGAGTTGTAATCACGATGTGGCAAACTTCGTTCAGGTTCTGCAATTAATTGGCTCGTCACGCTGTTTGTACCGCAACAAGATGAGTCACGGATGTAGCCAATTGTCGGTGAAACAAATCAAATTCACCAGCGTAGGTATTGACATCCGACAGAACGCACACGCGTAACGCAAAGCAGAATGCAAATGCGATAACTGACTTGCATGGTAAATTGCCGTGCTTAAATAGCATGCCATAGTAATATATGTCTACTTGCACACTATTGGTTAAACGGCAAGTATCGCTTTTTTCTCATTGGTGCAACGTAAATAAAATTACATTTAATTTGCGTAATATGTTGGCCTTTAATTTGTGTCGTTACAACACTTTCCTCTCTGAAAAAAATGAAAAAAAATTCTCTCTGCGAGGCTAGATAAGAAATGTATGACAGAGTTAGAAAAGAGTTAAGCAAAAATATGATGAACCATAAATGCTGATCTTAAATATGCTTGTTGGTTGCTTCAACAATGATATGATGCCAGGTAACCACTAGGAATTGCTACACAAATTGTTAGCTCTAGTGGTCGGTCATACCACGTGAGGCAAAATAGAGTAGTGTAAGTTTTGGGAGCCGCAGCGTGAAGATTTCGAGGTAAATCGCCTCTGAATTTGCCAGGTTTAAGTTAAAACCTAAACAGGTTGGATCGTCGTCAATGTGTTTGTATACAAACAAAGGAGCTAGAGTGCTCGACGTTGTGGTCATGACATTTGTAAAGTGGTCTTTGTGCAATTGATGAAATTGAGATATGCATTGAAAGGGGCCTGTACCATGATATGAAGCTGATCACTACTTAGTGTTGCTACACGAAAGCGTAAGCTCCAAGTAGCTGGTCATACAAAAATAGGCAGTGTGATGTCATGTGTGAGAAATACATTATAATGTAAAAATATATACATAAAAATCAAAGGTAACTGCATAATAATATGTACATGAACATTGCCTCAGAGATGGCATAATACCAAAAAAACTGTTCAAAAATGCTACACAATTGTTAGCTAAGAACAGCTGCTTATGTCACGTGAGACAAATACGAAAAATAACGTAAGGTTTAAAAAATTTTAATAGTTAATGTTAATGTTTAAAAAAATCAATTACGCGTTATACAAAGGAGGACATTCAGATTGTTGGCATACGGCGCCTGAGACGTGTGTAGCAGGTTGAACGCTCTCAGGATCAGGCGGTTCGATAAACGGTTTCAATCTGTCTATGCTTACTGATGTCGGTGTAGCGCCTTGCATAATAATGAAGTATTTTGGTTGTCTGAGCAAAATCGGGTAAGGACCGCGATACTTTGGTTGTAGTGGTGCAACAGCATTATTGTTGCGAACGAGTACTCTCTTGCAGCTGTGGAGCTGTGGGTGAACGAAGACTGGACGAGGCGTGTGTCTCGGCTGCTGTTCGGACATGTTACCGAAATGTAGTCGAAGGCGGGTAGCTTTGTCTTGTGGGTCATCTTGTGCCGGTAGTAGACGTGGGAGCTGACTAGGCAGGCGTAGATCCATGCCATACAAGAGTTGTGACGCAGACGTTTTAATGGATTCTCGAGTACGGGAACGCATGGCAAGCAGAACTAAAGGTAGTGCATCGACCCAGTTGCCATTAATGGACGAGGATGCTAAAGCTGCTTTGAGTTCCCTATGCGTTCTCTCTACCATGCCATTAGCTTGGGGATGGTAGGCAGTCGTCTGGCGTAAGATGCATCCCATGTACCGCAAGGTGGTTTGAAACGATCAGATGAGAAGCAAGTGCCTCTGCCCATGATGACCTCATTGGGAACACCATAATTGGATATCCATGCAGAGATAAAACCGTTAGTTACTTCGTCTGCAGAAATGGTGCCAAGAGGTAATGCCGCAGGCCACCGTGTAAATCTATCGATCATAGTTAGAAGGTAGCTGAAACCTTGAACCTTTGTCAGATGAACTATGTCGATGTGGACGATGGCTAGGCGAGAAGTAGATCGAAAATGTTGCAACTTTGAACGAGTGTGTCGTGTGATCTTGTTTTTCTGACAAATAGCACACTCTGAGACCCATCGTTTAACATTCTACCTAATTCTGTGACCCCAGAAACTATCTGTGAGAAGTCGGACAGTGGCTTGGCTTCCTGGGTGAGAAATTGAGTGAATTGAATCGAAAACTTTTCTCTGAAGACTGGTCGGCAGAACTGGCTTGTTGGGCTGCGTACCCGTGAAGTAAACAATTGGTAAGCCTTCACACAGACGGCATATGAACTTGGTTGGGTGACGGGCTATTGATCTTTGAATGTGAATGTCACCGCGTTGTTCAGTTTGCAGGAGAGTTGGCGTTAGTGCAGGTTCACTGAGTGCCACGGAGTTGACAGTGAATGGTGACGGCGAAGGTGGTTGTAGAGAGACGTCTGGCCTGGACAGGGCATCTGCAATGAAGTTCTGTTTGCCCTTGACGTGAAAGACGTCAAATTGCCATTCGCTTAGACGAGAAAGCTGTCTTTCCACTCTGGCAGGGTACTTGGCGATAGATGAAGTTGCGTTTCGAAGTGCGCTAACTAGTGGTGCATGATCTGTGAAAACAACAAATCTGCTACTGCCAATGATGCTGATAAAATGGCGCACTGCGTCGTGGATGGCGAGAAGTTCTCGGCCGAAAGTGTCGTACCTCGTTTCTACTGGTTGGAGAGTACGCGAGTAGAAACTGATAGGCTTCCGAACTCCGTCGATCTCTTGTTCCAAAGTGGCTCCAATAGCGAATTCAGAAGCATCTGTCGTGAGTAGAAATGGCTTTTCGAAATCTGGATGCGTTAGCATTGTGGCATTTGCTAACGAGTTGATGGCAAGTCGAAGTAATTCCTCGTCTTCGGATGACCAGGCAATGATGGAATCCTTGCTAAGTCCTTTTCGATTCCGCAGGTGCCTGCACAAAGGATAAAGTTGTTTTGAAAGGCCTGGAAGGAACTTGCGATAATAGTTTATTACTCCCAGGATTTTCTGCAAATCGCTCAAAGTCCTTGGTGACTTGATATTCTTGATTGAATTCGTCTTTGACGGCAACGGTTGAATACCTTGGGCCGTGATACGATGCCCTAAGAAGTCGACGGATGAAGTTGCAATCTACGTCTTGTCACAGGTGATCTTGAGTCCGTGGTTGGATAAGCGTGAGAGGACATTTCGTAGATGTTTCGCATGAGATTCTAGATCTGGACTGAATACCATAATGTCATCTAGATATGACATACAATAAGCAGAGTCGTCGCGAAGTATGTTGTCTATGAATCTTTGAAATGTCTGAGTAGCACACTTAAGTCCAAAAGGCATGTAAAGATATTCAAAAAGGCCAAATGGAGTGATGACTGCAGTTTTCTCGATATCCTCTGGTGCTACCGGTATGTGATGGTACGCTTGTCTGAGGTCAATCACTGAGAAGAAATTGCTGCCGTTGAGTTTTTCAAGTAAAGTGTTGATATTTGGAATAGGATATGCATCAGATTTTGTCACTGAATTTAGCTTACGGTAGTCTCCACAGGCTCTGTACGATCCGTTTGATTTTGAGACTAAGTGCAGTGGTGACGCCCATGAACTTTCGATGGTCTGATGATTCCCTCTTCCAAAAGCCTTGAGAATTCTTCTTGGGCAGCTTTCAACTTAGCAGGAGCCAGTGGTCGCTTCTTGAGTGCAATAGGTTGTCCTTCTGTGACGATATGATGCATCGTGTTGGAGACTCGTAGATCGGATTTGTTAAGATCGAAAAGCGATTTGTATTTTCGAAGAGCTGCTGATATCTCTGCTGAATGATGCACTGGGGTTGGCTGAATGACCTGTAACTCCAAACGCTCGGAGGCAAGTGTCAAAAAGCTTTGTTCAAGTCCGGTGGAGGGGTCGATGATCTTTTGATTGGCAAGATCAACAATGAGCCGAAATTTTAGAAGGAAATCAAGGCCTATTATATTATGTGAGAACTTGGCAATGATGAATTTGTGGGAAAATTCACGTCGTAGACCTATGTTGAGTGTGCGGTATTGGC
The DNA here is from genome assembly GCA_029291075.1 of Eudiplozoon nipponicum. Classification (NCBI taxonomy): domain Eukaryota; kingdom Metazoa; phylum Platyhelminthes; class Monogenea; order Mazocraeidea; family Diplozoidae; genus Eudiplozoon; species Eudiplozoon nipponicum. The sequence continues at coordinate 139,813 of JAQBSW010001092.1, read as the reverse complement.
AGCCATAAGTTGGTATGGGCTCGCCTGTAGCTGTTGCGAGAAGAACGCCTAGCGACATCTCGGCCATTGAATCACCTTTGAGAACTGAGACTGCCGCACCTGTGTCTACGATGAACTCTTCGCCAGTTTTGAAATCAAGATGGTGCAGAAGTTCGTTGGGCTGTTTGGCCGGGTCATGCAAACAAGTAGGCTGGTGATTGCGACCGGCGTTGTCTATTTGGTTCTCTATGTGAAAAATTCGGCGTGGACGAAAAGAGTCGACAGGGATGTCGGATTGTAGTTGGCTTCTTCCCTGTAGCGCCGTTGATGCCGTTGATGTGCAGAAAGTACGGTCTTCTACTTCCTGCGCCAGACGTTTCCCGATACTGATGCACCCTTGTGCCTGCGGTCTGTTGTCCTCTCCGTCAGCTGTGGAAATTGATACTCATTCGGAAATTCTTCGGAACGACAAAGACAAACTTGGCAAGCATAAAAAACTTCTGGTGGTTATAACACCAGTTCTTTGGAGCATATTTATTAAATGATTGCGGAGATCTCGATCGCCGCCTACCATTATAATTTGACTTGGAAACGAATTTTGGTTGAGCATTCACTTGATTTATCTCGGATTTGGTAATGGCCAATCCTTCTAGAACTTTGGCCATGTTCGCCACTGTTCTCTCTAAAGAGGAGATTCTATCATCTTGCGGGGTGAAGAAAAGGATGATGGATTCACTTTGGGTTCCAAAACCCTATATTCTAACTCACATCTCTCAGATAAGTCATCTATAGAGAGAGTGTTGGGGAGCTGTCTGGCAAAGAGTTTTAATGTTTGGGGAAGATTGTTAATAAAAAAACCTTAGCCTCATGGTCAGAAATGTTGGTTTTATACCAACGTTTCCGTAATTCCCTCAGTATTTCTATGGGGCCAAGATTTAGCATATCTAACTGCGCATATTTGTTTATTATCTGCTCAGTTTCCGTGGGTCCAAGCAAGGATTCTACCTCGTTTTGTAGGCCCAAAATGGGATTAGGTAGCTTCCTAATGGCCTCAAGCTTAGGATAAATCCGTCGCTGCAATTCAGAAGGTAGTTTAGCAAAAACCTTTGACAGTTTTTGATGACTGTCATAATCAGGAAACGGGTAGAAAGCGGAGTCTACGCGCATAAAGAATAGCTCACTATCTCCATCCCAAACAGGAACATCAATATCTAAAATTGGACCCGACATTTTAACAATCTTACAGGATCTTAAAAGCATAAATTTATAAGAAATATGAAAATATATAAATATACTTTAACGAAACGCTTACCCAAAAACAGGCTTCCACAGTTGAATTGCTTCCAAAAATCCGTAATTGATCCTGTCGAGTACGTACGGTACCGTTTTGTACGTAGAAAAGATGAACAAAGGCCCCGTTGGCCTTTGATGCCGATGTATTATTATTATATCCCCCCCCAAAAAAGGTTCAACACAAAACCACGAATATATACCCAACAAAATTCACAGAAGACCACGATCACGGTAGATAAAACGCAAATCTTAATCGATTTTTATCCCAAATAGATGAAAAAGGAAGTCAATTTTATTTATACCAAAAAAATCAGAACAATAATCAATATCCTGGCGCGGTCGCCAATTTTGTAAACGCCCCGGCTTCAAGTAAATGCCGTACGACGTTACAAACTCGGTTAAGGTGCTCTGAATAGAGATTAGTTACTGATATGGGGGCCCTTAAGAGGGCCTTGGCGGCGTTCGCGTAAGTTATATATATGTAAGTTGATGTTCTGTTCCTTGGGTGGACTCTGGTTGTGGTTCCTGCTGTTGTTATCATGTGTGGACAACTTGGTTGAAGTTCTGCATTAATTGGCTCGTCTTGCTGGCTGAAGTGCAACACGGTGAGTCACGAATGTTGCCAATTGTTGGTGAAACAAATCAATATCCAGCGTAGATATTGACAGCCGACAGCACGCACATGTGTAACACGAGGCAGAACGCAGATACGACTAACTGACTTGCATAATAAATTACCGTGCTTAAATAGCATGCAATATGTCTACTTGCACACTATTGGTTAAACGTGGTTAAACGTGGTTCAACGGCAATTTTGCTTTTTTCTCATTGGTGCAACGTAAATAAATTTGAATTTAATTTACGCAATATGTCGGCGATTGATTTTTGTCGTTACAATACTGTTGTAAACGCCCCAGCTTCAAGTAAATGCCGTAAATCATTACAAGTCGGTTAGTGTGCCTTTAATGCAAAAATAGTACTGTTTAAGCCCTTAACAGGACCGGTTTTGTGTTCTTGGGCATTTGCGGTGGAAGGTCCGCAAGTGTAGCGTTGTTCAGAAGTTATTATAGACTCTTCAGACCAGCTCGGGTTGACTTGGGTTGTGGTTCCTTCTGTTGTGGTTTTGAAATCTCGTTAAGTAACTTCGTTGAAATTCTGCAGTAATTGGCTCGTCTCTCTAGTTGTACAGCGAAATAATTGGCGTGACTGATATTGCCAATGTGTGTGATGCAAGGCCAAAAATCAGCGTATGCGAAAGGTAGAAGACAGCAAGTCGGAGAAACGCACAGCAGAAAGCTTACGCGACAACTGAACTGCATGGTAAATTCACATTACGAAAATAGCCATTTAGTAGTCATATATGGCTACTTGCACACTATTTGGTTAACGGCAAGTTTCGCTTTTTTCATTGATGCAGCGTAAATCGAATTGAAATTAATTTACGCAATATTTCGGCAATTCCTCCGTGACGTTACATCACTTTCCTCTCTGATAAAAGGAAAAAAGTTCCTCTCAGCGAGGCTAGCTAATAAATGCATTCCAGATTTCGAAATGTAACGACACAAAGAATTTGCCGACATATTGTGTAAATTAAATTCAATTCGATTTACGCTGCACCAATGAGAAAAAAAAGCGAAACTTGCCGTTAACCATTAGTGTGCAAGTAGCTATGTATTTCTATGACTTTTTAAGTACGGTGAATTTACCATGCAGTTTAGTTCTCGCGTTCGCCTTCTGCTGTGCGCTACGTGTGCGTACTGTTTGCTGCCACTACCTACATTGTTTTTTAGATTGGCATCACCAACATTGACAGCATCAGTAACGCCAATCTTGTTGCTGTATAACTAAAGAGACGAGCCTATTACTGCAGAATTTCAACGAAGTTACTCAGCGAGATTACAACACCACAACAGAAGGAACCACAACCCAAGTCAACCCGAGCTGATCACAAGAGTCTAGGAGTACTTCTGGACGTCATCACACTTACGGACCTTCTCGGCATTAGCCAGAGAACACAACACCGGCCCTGTTAAGGGCCCCCTAACAGTACATAACTCTTTATTTTATGGCACTCTAACAGAGTTTGTACCGTCGTACGGCATTTACTTGGAGCTGGGGTGTTTACAAAATTGGCGACTGCGCGAGGATACAGATTCCTGTACTGTTTTTTGTATAAATAAAATTGACTTTCTTTTTCATTTATTTGGGATAAAAATAGATTAACATTTGCGTATAAGTTTTTTTATATTCTGGTCGTGGTCTTCTTGGAATTTTGTTGTGTATATATGTTCTCTCCAAAATTGTGGTCTTCTGGGAATTTTGTGGGATATATTTGTTCTCTCTAAAGTCGTGGTGTTCTGGGAATTTTGATGCGTACATATGTTCTCTCTAAAGACGTGATATTCTTGGAATTTTGTCGGGTATATATGTTCTCTCTATAGTCGTGGTCTTGGAATTTTTTGGGTATGTTCTATTTAATTGTCCTACGTACAAAACTGCACCGTACGTGCTCGACAGATTGAAATACGGAAGATTTCAATTTTGGAAGCAGTTAGTATCTACGTACAAAACCGTGAAACAACATTGACGTGTTTTGTGAAGGAACTAACTTAATCTGTGTTCTGCTCTTATCTCTCGGCGGAAGATTCGCTTTCAATTGTGGAAGTTGTTAGTGGGTAAGCGTTTCGTTTAAAGTGTATTTATACATTTCCATCTTGCTTATAAATTTATGCTTTTAAGATCCCGTAAGATTGTTAGAATGTCAGGTCCAATTTCAGATATTGATGTTCCTGTTTGGGATGGAGATGGTGAACTATTCTTTATGCGCGTAGACTCCGCTTTCTCCCGTTTCCAGATTATGACAATCATCAAAAACTGTCAACGGTTTTTGCTAAACTACCTTCTGAATTGCAGAGTAGGATTTATCCTAAGCTTGAGGCCATTAGGAAGCTAACTAATTCCATTTTGGGCTTACAAATTGACGTACAGTCCTAGCTTGGGCCTACAGAAACTGTGGAATTAATAAATAAATACTCACAGTTAGATATGCCAACCCTTGGCCCCATCGAGATTTAAATAGAATTACGGAAACGTTGGTATAAAACAAATATTTCTGACCTCATTGGGGACACCATAATTGAAAATCCATGCAGAGATAAAACCGATAGTTACTTCGTCTGCAGAAATGGTGCCAAGAGGTAATGCCGCAAGCCACCGTGTAAATCTATCAATCATAGTTAGAGGGTAGCTGAAACCTTGAACCTTTGTCAGATGAACTATGTCGATGTGGACGATGGCTAGGCGAGAAATAGTTCGGAAATGTTGCAACTTAGAACGAGTGTGCCGTGTGATCTTGTTTTTCTGGCAAATGGAAAACTGGGGAACCTAGCGTTTAGCGCTCTGCCTAAGTCTGTGACCCCAGAAACGATCTGTGAGAAGTCGGACAGTCGCTTGGCTTCCTGGGTGATAAATTGAGTGAATTGAGTCGAAAACTTTCTCTGAAGGCTGGTCGGCAGAACTGGCTTGTTGGGCTGCGTACCCGTGAAGTAAACAATTGGTAAGCCTTCCCACAGACGGCATATGAACTTGGTTGGGTGACGGGCTACTGATCATTGAATGTGAATGTCCCCACGCTGTTCCGTTCGCAGGAGGGATGACGTTAGTGCAGGTTAACTGAGTGCCACGGAGTTGACGGTAAATGGCAACGGCGAAGGTGGTTGTAGCAAGATGCCTGGCCTGGAAAGGGCATCTGCAATGATGTTTTGTTCGCCTTTGACGTGAAAGATGTCAAATTGCCATAAGCTTAGACGTGGACGATGTCCTTCTACTCTGGTAGGATACTTGGCGATAGTTGAAGTTGCGTTTCAAAGTGCGCTAACTAATGGTGCATGATCTGTGAAAACAACAAATCTGCTACTACCAATGATGCTGATAAAATGGCGCACTGCGTCGTGGATGGCGAGAAGTTCTCGGCCGAAAGTGTCGTATCTCGTTTCTACTGGTTGGAGAGTACGCGAGTAGAAACTGATAGGCTTCCGAACTCCGTCGATCTCTTGTTCCAAATTGGCTCCAATAGCGAATTCAGAAGCATCTGTCGTGATTAGAAATGGTCGTTGTATATCTGGATGCGTTGGCATTGTGGCATTTGCTAACGAGTTGATGGCGAGTCGAAGTAATTCCTCGTCTTTGGATGACCAAGTAATGATGTAATTCTTGGTAAGTTCTTTTCGATTCCGCAGGTGCCTGCAGAAAGGATAAAGTTGTCTTGAAAGGCCTGGAAGGAAGTTCCGATAGTAGTTTAGTACTCCCAGAATTTTCTGCAACTCGCTAACAGTCTTCGGTGACTTGATATTCCTGATTGAATTCGCGTTTGACGGCAAAGGTTAAATACCTTGTGGCGTGATACGATGACCTTAGAAGTCCACAGATGTAGATGCAATCTGCGTCTTGCCACAGTTGATCTGGAGTCCGTGGTTGGACAAGCATGAGAGGATATTTCGTAGATGCTTGGCATGAGATTCTAAGTCTGGACTGAATACCATAATGTCATCAAGATATGACATACAATAAGCAGAGTCGTCGCGAAGTATGTTGTCTATGAATCTTTGAAATGTCTGAGTAGCACACTTAAGTCCAAAAGGCATGTAAAGATATTCAAAAAGGCCAAATGGGGTGATGACTGCAGTTTTCTCGATATCCTCTGGTGCTACCGGTATGTGATGGTACGCTTGTCTGAGGTCAATCACTGAGAAGAAATTGCTGCCATTGAGTTTTTCAAGTAATGTGTTGATATTTGGAATAGGATATGCATCAGATTTTGTCACTGAATTTAGCTTACGGTAGTCTCCGCAGGCTCTGTACGATCCGTTTGATTTAGAGACTAAGTGCAGTGATGACGCCCATGAACTTCCCGATGGTCTGATGATTCCCACTTCCAAAAGCCTTGAGAATTCTTCTTGGGCAGCTTTCAGCTTAGCAGGGGCCAGTGGTCGCTTCTTGAGTGCAATAGGTTGTCCTTCTGTGTCAATATGGTGCATCGTGTTGGAGACTCGTAGCTCTGACTTGTTAAGATCGAAAAGCGACTTGTATTTTCGAAGAGCTGCTGATATCTCTGCTGAATGATGCACTGGGGTTGACTGAATGACCTGTAACTCCAAACGCTCGGAGGCAAGTGTCCAAAAACTTTGCTCAAGTCCGGTGGAGGGATCGATGATCTTTTGATTGGCAAGATCAACAATGAGCCGAAATTTCAAAAGGAAATCAAGGCCTATTATATTGTGTGAGACCTTGGCAATGATGAAGTTGTGAGAAAATTCACGCAGTAAATCTATGTTGAGTGTGCGATACTGGCAGCCATAAGTAGGTACGGGATCGCCTGTATCTGTTGCGAGAAGAACGCTAGCGACATCTCGGCCATTGAGTTACCCTCGAGAACTGAGACTGCTGCACCTGTGTCTACGATAAATTTTTCGCCGGTTCTGAAATCAAAAAGGTGCAGAAGTTCGTTGGGCTTTTTGGTCGGGTCATGCAAACAAGTAGGCTGGTGATTGCGACTGGCGTTGTCCGTTTGGCTCTCTATGTGAAAAATTTAGCGTGGACGAAAAGAGTCGACAGGAATGTCGGATTGTAATTGGTTTCTTCTCTGTGGCGCCATTGATGCCGTTGATGCGCAGAAAGTATGGTCTTGTACTTTCTGCGCCAGACGGTTTCCGATCCTTATGCACCACTGCGCCTATGTTCTGCTGTCCTTCCCGTCAACTGTGGAAATTGACACTCATTCGGAAAAACGAGAGAGACAGATTTGGCATGAATAAAAAACTTCTGGTGATTATAGCACCTGTTCTTTGGGGCATATATGTTAAAGGATTGCGGGGTCTCGATCGCCGCCTACCCTTATAATTAGTTTTAGGTATGAATTTGGGTCGAGCATTCACTTGATTCAGCTCGGATTTCGTTATGGCCAATCCTTCTAGAACTTTCGCTATGTTTGCTACTGTCCTCTCTAAAGAGGAGCACCTATCATCTTGTGGGGGTGAACAAAAGTACGACGGATTCACCTTAGGTTCCAAAACCATATATTCTAACTCACATCTCTCAGATAAGTCATCTCATAGAGAGAGTGTTGGGAAGCTGTCTGGCGAATAGTTTTAATGATTATGAAAGATTGTTAATAAAAACAACCTTAGCCTCATGGTCAGAAATGTTGGTTTTATCAACGTTTCCGTAATTCCCTCAGTATTTCGATGGGGCCAAGGTTTGGCATGTCTAACTGCGCATATTTGTTTATTATCTGCTCAGTTTCTGTGGGCCCAAGCAAGGATTCTACTTCATTTTGTAGGCCCAAAATGGGATTAGGTAGCTTTCTAATGGCCTCAAGCTTAGGATAAATCCGTCACTGCAATTCCGAAGGTAGTTTAGCAAAAACCTTTGGCAGTTTTTGATGACTGTCATAATCTGGAAACGGGAGAAAGCGGAGTCTACGCGCATAAAGAATAGTTCACTATCTCCATCCCAGACAGGAATATCGATATCTAAAATTGGACCTGAGGGCGAGAGTCTGCATGAAGGTTCAGAATTGCCTTGTTGAAGATCTGCGACAACACAGTGGTGACTGTCACACATAGAGGCCAAATAAATAGATGTTGCTTCGTATCACTAGTTGTGCAGCAAAATGATTGGCGTGACTAGGTGACTCTGCTTTTGAGCAAGTCCAGAAGTCAGCGTAGGTGAACAGTCAGTAGGACACGAGACAGCACGTACACGTAGCGCCAGCAGAAACCATACGCGATTAATAACTATCATGGTAAATGCATCGTGTTCATATAGCGTGGAAATCGAAAGCTCACACGCCATTGGTTAACGGCAAATTTTGCTTGTTTTAATTGGTGCCGCGTAAATTATATTTGAATTTCATTTAGGGAATATTTTGGCCAATTGTTCTTGAGCCGTTACATCAATTTCTTCTCTAAAAAAAGAAAAACAATCCTCTAGTCGAGGCTTGACAAGAAATATATGGTTCACAATAAGATAAGCTTTACAAAGTATTTGGGCATCTCCGACTAAAACAGAAAGTTTTTCATATTTATAAGGTTGTAGACTGATAATGTTTGGACTGTCACGGTCGCCATACTTTGTAGAGGATCCAGTCCTAATAGCTGATGAGAGCCACATAGACACCATGTCAGATTCTGTCTTAGTGTGCTTATAGAAGTCTGATAAGATAGTTTTCAGGTCTATATCTTTTAAATTAATTCTTACGACTCCCTGCTATCAGTATCCACAAATTTAAGATTGGCCTCAATGTTTATCACACCAAAATATAAATTTTTTTATTCAAGGACTACGTACTTCTTACGCAACACTGCAACCGAATATTTAAGCTGGAAAGAGATTACACGCGAAAAACAGAGTTATAATATTACTGGTTCCTGAACGATACCAATATGCACAAATGAAAACGGAAACTCGTTTGCTCTGGTTTATTTTATGAAGATAAAAATTTGTAAAAATCAAACTGAGAAATGAAATGACAAATGAAACTTGCTAGAGAAAATCTAGCCAGACAGGTGTTGAGGCTCCTAACCTATTCGTGTCTGTAAGCCCCATAGATGCCAGATCGCTGGAAGTCCTAAAATTCACAGTAGAGTCTGATATGCTTATATTATTGCTTGCGTCATTTAAGTTCAAGTCCGCTATGTCCTGCACTAACCTACTTGTGTCCTCGAATTTAATATCGGTATCCATGATCATATGGTATAACAATTAAATCGACATTTACGGTTGGCAATCGGAAGGTGAAAGTTGGAAAGCTGTTCCTTTCAGCAATAATCTGTTATGGTATGAACGTGACCCAACAATAAAATCAAATATACCTATTCCAAGGCTCCTCTTCAATGTTATTTTATATCAGAACACAAGGCAATTGATGGAATAATATATTTGATAATGATGTAATCGTTTACTATGGAAAAATGTTAAAATGCAGCAGACCAAAATTACAATACCAGTCAAGGAGCGAGATACTCAAAAACTGAAAATAGCGCACAATTTTAAAATCAAGTATTTAAACAAAGAATGTTCTGGAAAATAAAAAGAAAAAAAATTCTTTTTAAATAAAGTTCGTTACAATCAGCTATGGTGGTTTAAATTTATCAGTCAAGGTCATTTTACATAAGGCGGAGGATTTAACATCCTCTACACAGGCACAAAATACAGAAAATTGCAATCACCCACAATTAAAAGTATGTATTCCGCAAAGGATTTAAACAAAACTGTTCTACAAATTAAGCGAATTATTTCTTTTTTTAACGATATTCGTTACTACCAGCCATGGCAATATAAACTTATCAATAATTGGTACTTTAAGTTTGTCGGAGGAAATATCTTCCTTCATACATATATATATATATATATATATATATATATATATATATATATATATATATATATATATCTTTATAAGTTTCACCATTTTTTAAAAATATTTAAAAAATGATTGTAATCCCTCTTTTAGCAATGTCAGTGTTTGATTTGCGCCATTTAGACTACTTTTTCATAACGTCATGTTTTGTCATCACTTTAATGATGAGTGTGTCGGCAATCGATGAGTGTATCGTATTTGGCGGCGCATGGCTTATTTTTGGCTTATCGAGACAGTTAGCTTTGTCTAGCTGCACTCCTATACATTTTCCATCATTGGCAATAAAGTCTGATTCACTGTAGTGTAAATTAAGTACTGAGCCTCACATAATCTCAGCTTTATCAATTTATTTATGCATCCTCGTTGGCTATTATCACGACAATCCTCACTTACCAATGACAGAGCATGTAGCAACAATAACCAATAAGTTGCTGGTCTCCCCTAAATAAAAGTTCATCGTATAAATTATTGGCGCAAAGTTATTAGCTTCACAGGCTCGTGTACAGTACCAATACATACCATCACGTTGACGCTATTCATCTTTACTCAGCGAAAAGACGTTGAATCAATTCATCTACCGCGTATACAAGTAAAAACTTCATTTTTTGAGCTTCGGTTCTTCTTCTATCCGAAGATTTATTATAAATTCTTAACTGGCTATTTTCTGCTACACCGTTGCCTATGCAAATTACAATAACAACCAACATTTTAAAGCAATACATCTCGATTCTACGAAGCATTTTGACATCCATCCTGATTAGTCGTATTTCTATATTTAGATTTGTAGAATCCTAGAACAGTATATTAGAAATAATAACAGGTTAAAAACAAAATTATGTTATAAAACACAATTTGTCTATAAATACTCTGAATTCAAACCATTCAAACCGTTTTAAAAGGTTAAAAAATTATATAGCAATAGTATAATTGACAATTTCACAATTCTTCAACACTGTATTGTTATTCAGAAGACATTTTGAAGTCATGAATTCTGCAAAACTGTACTTATATTTTATATTTTGACTCTAAAATATTGCTTTCATAGTATATTTTTTATGTATCTTCGATTTTCCTCTCCGATCGTCGTCCTGATATGTCTAAATTTGACGTAATTTTGGAAATATAATTTTGTTATACTCTGCGATGCGCAAAACGATTATTTTCAATTTTTTAATCAATAATTCTGTAACGGCTCACGAACAATTCCCCGACATATTGCGTAAATGAAATTCAAATTTTATTTACTCGGCTCCAATTAAAACGAGAGAAATTTGCCGTTAACCAATGGCGTGCGAGCGTCCGATTTTAGGCTCTATAAACACGGTGAATTTACCATGCCAGTCAGTAATCACGTTTGATCTTTGCTGTGCACTACGTGTACGTGCTATCTCCTGTCATTCTGACTTTTCATCTACGCTGATATCTGGACTTGCTTCACACACATAGCCAATTTCAGTCACGCCAATTTTGTTGCTGCACAACTAGTGAGTCGGAGCAACATCTACTTTTTGGACCTTCACATGTGCCAGGTACCACGGTGTTGTCGCAGATCTTCATTGAGACAATACTCAGCTTACACACAGTCTCTCGCCGCTGATGTAAACGCCACATCAGAAGGAATAATAGCCAGTCAACCAGAGCTGTTCTCAAGTGTCTAGAATTATTTCTAGACACTGCTGCACTAACTAACTTTCTGGGCATTTTACGCAGAACGCAAAAGCGGTCCAAATAAGGGCCCCTAACATTATTAATCTCAGCCATCTTGGTACCTAACTGACTTTGTGGCGTCGTACGGCATTTAATTGAAGCCGGGGCGTTTTAGAATTTGGCGACCGCGCCAGGATAATGATAACAGTACTGTTTTTTACACTTATTAGCTAATCACAAAACTTTTGGCATAAATACAATCTGTGTTTCGTTTATCTTAGTTTTTTGGATTTCAGTAAATTGATGTAAGCATATACCACATTTTACTCTGGTTGTGAATCTTTCTTAAATCGAGGTCTTGTGGGTAATTTTTTAGGGAAGGTGTTCTATTCAAAATATTTCTCCTACGTACAAAAATGTACACCTTTGTGATCTCGTTTGCAAACTGGAACGTGGACGCTGAATATATTTTTTTTGATTTTGTGAAAATATATTATTGACTGTACAAAAGTGCAGAACTGTGATTTGTGATTTTGTAAAAGGACTAATTTCATCTGTTTTCTGTGTTCATCACGTCAGTTTCTACTTTGGAAGCATATTTTGGTAAGCGTTTCGTTTCACGTTTATTTATACATTTCATCTTACTTATAAATTTATGCTTATAAGATCCCGTAAGATTGTTAGAATGGCAGGTCCAATTTTAGTTATTTATGTTCCTAGTAATAAATTAGTTCAGTTTGAGCAGAAGGTCACAACTGAACTAATTTGTTGCTAGATTCGCAACACCTAATACATACTTGCATATGTATTAGTTCTCCGCAACAAACAGTATTTATTTATGTTCCTGTTTGGGATGGAGATAGCGAACTATTCTTTATGCGCGTAGACTCCGATTTCTCCCCGTCTCCAGAATATGACAGTCATCAAAAACTGTCAAAGGTTTTTGCTTAACAACCTTTTGAATTGCAGCGATAAATTTATCCAAAGCTTGAGGCCATTAGGAAACTACCCAATCCCATATGGTGCCTACAAAATGGTCCCACAGAAACTTTTACAGAAAGTGGGCGACCTTAATTTCTGCGCATTAACGGCATCAACGTCATCAACGGCACCACTAGGACGCAATCACTTACAATCTGACATGCCTATTGACACTTTTTGTCCACGCCTAATATGCCACATAGACAGTCAAACCGACATTGTCAGTCGCAATCACCTGCATACTTGTTTGCATGACCCGGGCAAACAGCCCAACGAACTTCTGCATCTTCTTGATTTAAGAACTGGCGAAGAATTCATTGTAGACACAGGTGCAGCTGACTCAGTTCTCAAGGGTGGTTCAATGTTCGAGATGTCGCTAGGCGTTCTGCTCGCAACAGCTACAGGTGAGCCGATACATATTTATGGCTGTCGTTATCGCATACTCAATATAGGTTTACGGAATGAATTTACTCACAACTTCATTATTGCTAAAGTCTCACACAAAATATTAGGCCTTGATTTCCTTTTGAAACTTTGGCTCATTGTTGATCTTGCCAATCAAAAGATTATCGACACTTCCACCGGACTTGAGTAAAGTATTTGGAGACTTGTCTTCGAGCGATTGGAGTTACAGGTCATTCAGCCAACCCCAGTGCATCATTCAGCAGAGATATCAGCATCTCTTCGAGAACACAAGTCACTCTTCGATCTTAGCAAGTCAGAGCTACGAGTCTCCAACACGATGCACCATATTGTCACAGAAGGACAACCTATTGCACTAAAAAGCATTCACTGGCCCCTGCTAAACTGAAAGCTGCTCAAGAGGAACTTTCAGGGCTATTGGAAGAGGGAATAATGAGACCATCAAAAATTTCATGGGCGTCACCACTGCACTTAGTATTTAAATCCAACGGATCTTACTGAACCTGTGGAGATTACTGCAAGTTAAATTCAGTGACCAAAGCTGATGCATATCCTATTCCCAATATTAGCACTTTACTTAAAAAACTCAATCGCAGCAATTTCTTCTCAGTGTTTGACCTCAGACAAGCCTACCACCACATCCCGGTATTATTATTAGAACGAAATCATGACTCCATTTGGCCTTTTTGAATATCCTTACAAGATATTTGGACTTAAATGTGCTATACCGACATTTCAAAGATTCATGGACAACAAATTCCGTGACGACGCCGCTTACTGTATGTCATATCTTGATGCTATAATTTGAGAAGGCACATATTGAAATTACATCCGTGGACTTCCTAGGGCATCGTATCACGCCACAATGTATTCAACCTTTGTCTTCAATGGCAAATTCAAACGATTTGCAGAAAATTTTGGGAGTCCTAAACTACTATCGCAATCTCTTTCCCTGCATTTCAGGACAAATTTATCCTTTGTGTAGGTTCCTGCGGAATCAAAAAGGATTTAGCAAGAACTCCACCATTACTTGGTCATCTGAAGACGAGGAATTACTTCGACTATTCAACAACTAGTTAGTAAATGCTACAAAGCTAACGCATCCAGATTTTGAACGACCATTTCTACTCACAACAGATGCTTCTGATTTCGCTATTGGAATCACGTTGGAACATGAGATCGATCGATTTGGAAACCTATCAGAATTTATTCGCGTACTTTCCAACCAGTAGAAATGAGATATGAAAATTTCAGTCGAGAACTTCTCACCATCCACAACGCAGTAAGCCATTTTATCATCATCACTGGCAGCAACATATTTGTTGTTTCCACAGATCATGCACCATTAATTAGCGCACATTAAAACGCGACTTCAACTATCGCCAAGTACCGTGCCAGAGTGGAAAGACAACTGTCTCGTCTGACCAAATGGCAATTCGAAATCTTTCATTTTAAGAGCAAATAGAACTTCATTGCAGACGCTCTTTCAACCACGTTCGTCGTCGTCATTCACTGTCAACTTCGTGACACACAGTGAACCTGCACCAAAGCCATCCATCCTGCGAACGGAACAATGCGGTGACATTCATATTAAAAAATCAGTTGCCCGTCACCCCACCAAGTTCGTATGCCATCTCTGGGAAGGCTTTCCTATTATTTACTTCGGGGGTATGCAGCCCAACAAGCCAGGTCTGCCTACCAGTCTTCAGAGAAAGGTTTTCGTCTCAATTCACTCAATTTATCACCCAGGAAGCAAGGCGACTCTCCGATGTCTTACAGATCGTTTCTAGGGTCACAGGCTCAGGCAGAACGTTAAACGATGGGTCTTCGAGTGTGCCATTTGCCAGAAAAACACAGTCGTTCTAAGTTGCAACACTTCCGAACTACTTCTCGCCTAGCCATCGTTCACATAGACATAGTTCATCTGACAAAGTTTCAAGTTTTCAGCTACCTTTTCACTATGATTGATAGATTTACACGATGGCCTGCGGCATTATCTCTGCATTATTGCTGAAGGGGAAATAACTAACTTTTTTATCTCTCTATGGATTTCCCAATATGGTGCTCCCATTAAGTCATCACTGACAGAGGCATTTGTTTCACATCGGATCGTTTCATAACCACCTTGCGGTTCATGTGATGCACCTTACGCCAGACGACTGCCTTTCATCCCCAATCTAACGGTATAGTAGAGCGAATGCATAGGGAACTCAAAGCTGCTTTAGCATCCTCGTCCATTTATGGCAACTGGGTCGATGCACTACATTGAGTTCTGCTTTCCATGCGTTCCCGCACTAGTAAATCCATTATAACGTCTGAGTCACTACTCTTGTATGGCATGGATCTTCGCCTGCCTAGTCAGCTCCCAGGTATACTACCCGCACAGGATGACCCACAAGACAAAACTACCCGCCTCCGACTTCATTTCAGTAACATGTCTGAAGAGCAGCCGAGTCATACGCCTCCAGTCTTCGTTCACCCGCAGCTCTACACCTGCAAGAGAGTACTCGTTCGCAGCGAAAGAGCTGTTGAACTACTACAAAAAAGTATCGCGGTACTTATCCGATTTTGCTCAGACGCACAAAATACATCATTATCATGAATAGTGCGATACCTACATCAGTAAGCATAGACAGGTTGAAACCGTTTATCGAAGCGCCTGATCCTGGGAACAGACAACCTTCTACACACGTCTCAGGCTCTATCTACCTACAATCTCAACCTAGCAATAGATTGCTCTGCAAAAGGCATGGCTGACAATTTTTTAACATTAACTTTTCGTTATTTTACGTATCAAATTTTTAACTTTATGCGCATCACTTGCGCTTTATGTCACGCAACGTGACCTCTATGAATCCACATGATTAATTTTTCTCCTCACACTCACCTGTCTCACGTGGTATAACCAGCTGTTCTTAGCTAACAATTGTGTAGCATTTTTGAACAGTTCTCTGGTATTATGCCATTTCTGCGGCAATGTTCGACTACACCTTTTTGTCGTTACCTTTTGATTTTCATGTATATAGTTTTACATTGTAACGTATGGCTCACACCTGAGCTCACATTTCTATTTAGGTATGACAAGTGACTTAGAGCTAACGCCTTTGTGTAGCAACACTAAGTAGTTATCAGCTTCATATCATGGTACAGGCCATTTTCAATGCATATCTCAACTTCATCAGTTGCACAGTGACCACTCTACAAATATCATGACAACAACATCGAGCACACACTAGCTCCTTTGGTCGTATACAAACACACTGATGGCGATCCAGCCGGCCCAGGTTTTAACTTAAACCTGGCAACTTCAGTGGCAATCTACCTTGAAATCCTCACGTTGCGACTCACAAATCTTACTCTGCTCTATTTTGCCTCACGCGATATGACCGGCCACTACAGCTAACAATTTGTATAGCAATTCCAAGTGGTCATTTGGCATCATATCATTTTTGAAGCAACCAACAAGCACACATCAGCACAGCATATACGGTTCATTTTTTATAGCTATGGGCAGAATAATATCCTGTTGCTTAACTTGGTTCGAACTCTGCTATACATTTCTTATGAAGCCTTGCCGAAAGTAATGTTTTTCTTTTTAATTTTTTGATCAATAATTCTGTAACGGCTCAAGAACAATTCGCCCACATTGCGTAAATGAAATTCGCATTTAATTTACGTGGCACCAATTAAAACAAGCAATATTTGCCGTTAACCAATAGCGTGCGAGCTTTTGATTTCAGGCTATATAAGCACGGTGAATTTACAATGCCAGTCAGTAATCATGTTTTATCTTTGCTGCGCATTACGTGTACGTGCTGTCTCCCGTCATATTGGCTTTTCATCTACGCTGACTTCTGGATTTGCTTCACACACAAGGTCAATTTCAGTCACGCCAATCTTGTTGCTGCACAAATAGTGAGACGGAGCAACATCTACTTATTGGATCTTCACGTGTGCCAGTTACCACGGTGTAGTCGCAGATCTTCAACGAGACAATGCTCAGCCTTCACATAGTCTCTCGCCGCTAATTTCAACGCAACAACAGAAGAAACAATAACCAGTCAACCAGAGCGGGTCTCAAGTGTCTATGATTATTTCTAGACACTGCTACACTAACCAATCTTCTGGGCATTTGCCGGAGAACGCAATACTGGCCCTAATAAGGGCCCAGCAGTACCAATCTCAGCCATCTTGACAACTAACTGATTTTGTGACGTCGTATGGCATTTACTTGAAGCCAAGCGTTTTAAAATTCTACAGTTTGTCCTAACGAGAATATTCTCTCATTTCTGGCACAATCATGGACCATTCATGATTGGAGTAAGCCTTCTAAATATCTTACGGGAAATTATGTGCATAATTAAAAACTTACTACCACAGGAAGCGCTAAAGGACTATACATAAATAAAAATTTTAAAATGGCAAGCATGCGTGCACTGCAATCTTTACGTTCTGTTGAGGCCCCTAACCTATTCGAGTCTGAGAGCCCCATAGATGCCAGATCGCTTGAAGTCGTAAAATTCACAGTAGACTCTGATAGGCTTTTATTTCCATTTGCATCTCTCAGGTTCAATTCCGCAATTTCCTGCACTAATCTACTTGTGTCCTCAAATTTAATATCGTTATCCATGTGTTATTAGTTTAACAATTAAATCAACACTTAATGTTAGGCAATCGGAATGCGAAAGTAGAAATCGTTTTAATTCCCGAACAAATAATCTGGAAATAGATATACGAGAACAACAGAAGAATCAAATTACCTGTTCCAGAACGTCCCTTTTCAATATTATATTATATTAGAATAAAAGTAATTAATGGCAAAATATATTTGATGAGATGTATTCGTGTTACTAGAGAAAATAATTAAAATGCAGCAGACCAAAATAAATAAGACCAGTCAAGGTACGAGACACCCGAAAACTGAAAAATGGCGCACAATTCAAAGTCAAGTATTTAAACAAAGAATGTTCTGGAAAATAAAAAGAAAAAAATTCTTTTTAAATAAAATTCGTTACAATCAGCCATGGTGGTTTAAATTTATCAGTCAATGTTATTTCACATAAGGCGGAGGAGTTAACTTCCTCCACATACACCACCTTCTCAAATAAAGACGGCTAATAATAGACGCAATCAAAATTCTTCGGCTGACGTGTCACTCTTCCAGAACGAGTTGTGCATAATGGCGCCCCTGAAGTCGTCATCTCGCCTAGTAAAATTTTCAATGGTTCTTCCATATCATCTGGTCTTGTCAAACAGTTTTCATGCTGTAAACTAGTAGAATAAGATTTTGCTATATAAGACAACGCATCTTCTGAGTTCTGCATTTCATTATGTGCCTGTATGGTGGAATTGCACACATCAGATTCGCCCATAGAACAACAGTCATTCGACGCATCTGTTAATTCAGTCCTATCGTCTAACCAGATAAACTGAGGAATGCAAAGATCCAATGTAACACAATCCTCAATGCTATTTATTTCTATGATGAAATTCTTGTCAGTCATCCTCTTAACCTTGTATGGTCCTTTATAAAATGGTGTTAGGCAGTTCTTCCTATTTTCATTAGTTATATACACATGCGAAGCCGATTTTAGATCAGAGGACACATAGCATTTGGTTTTTGCTTTTCTAGTCTTGGTCGGAGCTAAACGACACATCTTATCTCTAAGTGCTCCTACGAACCAATCTACATAACCAGAAGCCCAATCAAGACTACTTGGAGTTTCTATTAGAAGATCTCCAGGCAACCTTAATGGTTCTCCATAAACCAGTTCTGCTATGTAAGTACCTAATTGTGCCCTATATCTGTTGCGCATGGCTGTAGCACAGCCCCTAATGCAACATCTGAGACATCTGTGATTAGTTTGAAAGCTTTTTCCCAATCTACAGGTGCCAATGTGGTCACGTCACTTAACATTTCCTTGGCCTTTTGGAAATTTTCTCGGTCTTGTAGACTCAAGTTTATAGGCCAAGACTTCTTGATTGTGCTCTTTTCACGAGTGAGATGGCGTGTTAACGATCCAAGAATTCCGGCTAGACCTGGAATGAATCGACGATAATAGCTGATCATGCCCAAGAACCTTCGCAACTGGCGTACGGTTCGAGGTTCCGTTACGTCCTTTATAGCTTGGATCTTATCTTCCAAAGGTTTAATTCCGTCTTTGGAAAATATATGATCAAGGTATTTAACTGAAGAGCAACCGATATTACTCTTATTAGGTTTGAGCACTAATCCATATTGTTCCAGCCTGGTCAAAACCATTTCCAAATGCGTACAATGTTCATTTTGTGAGAGAATAAAATTATTGTCGTCTATACGTACTCTCGAAAATGGACAACTCTGAAGGATTTATTCAGCCAAACGCTGGAATGTCTGATTGGCATTTTTCAAACCAAAAGGCATTAGAAGAAATTCATGCGATCCCCCTCCTGGACATCTGATTGCGGTGAGTGGTATCGAACTTTCCTCCATTGGTACCTGATAGTACGCTTTCTGGAGATCTAAAGTTAAATAAACCTCATATCCCATTATATCTCGGAGTAAAGTACTCTGGTTAGGGAGAGGATAAGAATCACCCTTCGTCACTGAGTTTAATAGACGATAATTTCCCCAAACCCTCCATTGACCCGATTCAGGTTTGGGAACTACCACTATTGGGGAAGCAAAATTGGAATTTGACCTTCTACAAATCCCCTCTTTGCGCAATTGGTGAAATTCTGACACAGCTACTTGTTGCTTGTGTTGTGCCAATCGTTGAGCCTTTGGTGAACAAGGCAACGGAGCCACCAATTCTATTTGGTGTTCTACTCCTGTCTTCAGACCTATCCTTTTGGCACTGAAAGGTTGAAACACTGCTAGGTGCTTCTCGATTATATCGGCAAAGTCATGTGCGACCGTTGGACGAGGTAAAATAACTGTTCTAACTGCCGATGTGTTAGACTCAGTAGGTGTTGATATCCCTACGCCTTCTGCGATAGTCCTAGCCTTGGGGTCTAATGTCAGCTTGAAATGTGTCAAGAAATCCATGCCAATTATATGGTCCTTGACATCGGCTACTAGAAAATTCCATCGGAAGGAAGATTTCTGGCCTAATGTTACCGACATTTCTTTCATCCCTTTCAATCCTATCGGACTACCGTTAGTGATCCATAGTTGATAATCAAATTCGGGGCAATCTGCTTCCACCACGTCTGACCTAACTATGCTTATCTCAGCACCCGTTTCGATAAGAAAATCTAATCCAGATAATTCATCTTTAATAATGAACTTGTGGCTGGACAATCCGGCAATGTTTTCCAGATCTCCGCTTAGTAAGAATCTGACCCTTTTGCCTTCTTCTTCGGTGCTATTTGATCTAGTCGCATTTTTGCTTTGAGTATGCCTTTTAAAGGCATATCTGGGAGCCTTTGCAATGGAACCCCACCTACGGCTTCTACTAGCGGGGGTTTGTCCTTTTCCCGGTGATGGATTTCTCTCTACCGGTTTAGTGCTTCCTTTTCATTTGGGTTCACCTAATCGCGGGTATATACAATTTTCACCTTGGCACTTCGCACTGTTTCCGTATTCGCAATGTGCCTTACACCATCCGCGTGGCCCTTCGAAGCATTGACGGGAGTGACTCCCTCGACGTCTAGTGTACCTATCCTGACTCTGAAGTTCTACAATATCACTACGTAAGCTAGAAACTTCTCTACATAAGAAACGCAAGGTTTCTTGTATAGTCAGGTTGTTTTCGTTCTCTGCCCTGACTGGCTGCATCGTGACAGAATCTGCTATTACAGCATGTGCTTGTGATTCCTGCTGTTTATACACGCCGTCTAATCCTCTGAGTTTAGTTGGCCAATTAATGCTCATTGTGTGAAATACTTCCAATGTTGTTCTAAGCCTAATTGGTAGCTCAGCTGTAAAAATGGAGTTAACTACATTTCTAGATATATTCAACCTGGAAGCTTTTGTGCAAAGGCTTCATAAAATTCGGACGGTAATTGACGCCCCATTTTTGCTAAGCGTAATAGTTCCAGGCTGATATCTCTGTTGAATTTCAGCCAATAATAACTCAAATGCATTGTACGGCTTTTCTTCCATAGTTCTGTCTCTGAAATTTCCCAAGGCATTTCGGAAATTTTCAGGCAATTCTATCCATGCTGCAACAAATTTCTCCATTGGATTTACAATATTATAAGCACTAAATATCATTTGGGCATATCTTACCCAACTTGAATGTTTTTCTCAATTGAACTGCGGTAGACTTAAAATTCTTGGACTGGCGCGGTTGCCAAATTTTGTTGAGGCCCCTAACCTATTTGAATCTGAGAGCCCCATAGATTCAAGATCGCTTTAAGTCCTAAAATTCACAGTAGAGTCTGCTAGGCTTATATTTCCATTTATATCTCCTAGGTTCAATTCCGCAATATCCTGCACTAACCTACTTGTGTCCTCAAATTTAATATCGTTATCCATGTGTTATTAGTTTAACAATTAAATCAACACTTAATGTTAGGCAATCGGAATGCGAAAGTAGAAATCGTGTTATTCCCCGAACAAATAATCTGGAAAGAGATATACGTGAACAACAGAAGAATCAAATTACCTGTTCCAGAACGTCTCTTTTCAATTTTAAATTACATTAGAACAAAAGCAATTAATGGAGGAATATATTTGATGAGATGTATTCGTGTTACTAGAGAAAATTGTTAAAATGCAGCAGACCAAAATAAATAAGACCAGTCAAGAAACGAGACACTCAAAAACTGAAAAATGGCGCACAATTCAAAGTCAAGTATTTAAACAAAGAATGTTCTGGAAAATAAAAAGAAATAAATTCTTTTTAAATAAAATTCGTTACAATCTGCCATGGTGGTTTAAATTTATCAGTCATTGTTATTTTACATAAGGCGGAGGATTTAAATTCCTCCACAGTTCTTATAACAAAAGCACTCAGTAGAACTGTAACGCGCGGCTCCGCGTTACAACCCAACGAATCTCAATTTAGACAGATACGGTGTTCCTTAGGGTCACAAATGCTAATTCTGGTTTTAGCCAATATTTCTCCTAACTATGATTTTACAAACAATCTCTGTTAATTTCAAGCAGTTTTAATTGAGATTTATTGAACTGCAATTTTATTTGTAATTAATAGGCTTTTGTTATACCTTTCAAAGCCTGTGTAACGACACAAATTAATGACCGGCATATTGCGTAAATTAAATTAAATTTTATTTACGTTGCACCAATGAGAAAAAAGCGAAACTTGCCGTTTAACCAATAGTGTGCAAGTAGGCATGGCATGCTATTTAAGCACGGCAATTTACCATGCAAGTCAGGGGTTGCATTTGCATTCTGGTTCGCGTTACGCGTGTGCGTTCTGTCGGCTGTCAATACCTACGCTGGAGATTTGATAGTTTCACCAACAATTGGCTACATCCGTGACTCATCTTGATGCTATATAACCAGAGAGACGAGCCAATTAATTGCAGAACCTGAACGACGTTATCCACATCGTGATTATACTCTACAATAAGAACGACAACAACCAGAGTCCACCCAAGGCTCTAGGACATCTTCACACTCTGAATAATTCAGGAGAACGCACGACCAGGCCCTCTTAAGGGCCCCCCTATCAGTAACAAATCTCTATTCAGAGCACCTTAACCGAGTTTGTAACGTCGTACGGCATTTACTTGAAGCCGGGGCGTTTACAAAATTGGCGACAGCGCCAGGATATTGATTATTGTTCTGATTTTTTTGGTATAAATAAAATTGACTTCCTTTTTCATCTATTTCGGATAAATAGATTGACATTTGTGTTTTCTTTACCCTGATCGTGGTTTTCTGGGAAATCTGTTGGGTATATATTCGTGGATTTGTGGGGATAATTATAATACGTTGTCATCAAAGGCCAACGGGGCCTCCGTTTACCTTTCCTACGTACGAAACGGCACCGTACGTACTCGACAAGCTCAATTTCGGATTTTTGGAAACAGTGAGCTTTTTGTTCTGCGCTTATTCAACTGTGGAAGCTGTTTGTGGGTAAGCGTTTCGTTAAAGTATATTTATATATTTTCATATTGCTTATTAATTTATGCTTTTAAGATCCCGTAAGATTGTTAGAATGTCAGGTCCAATTTTAGATATTGATGTTCCTGTTTGGGATGGAGATAGTGAGCTATTCTTTATGCGCGTAGACTCCGCTTTCTCCTCGTTTCCTGATTATGACAGTCATCAAAAACTGTCAAAGGTTTTTGCTAAACTACCTTCTGAATTGCAGCGACGGATTTATCCTAAGCTTGAGGCCATTAGGAAGCTACCTAATCCCATTTTAGGTCTACAAATCGAACTAGAATCCTTGCTTGGGCCCACGGAAGCTGAGCAGATAATAAACATATATGCGCAGTTAGATATGCCAAATCTTGGCCCCATCGAAATATTGAGGGAATTACGGAAACGTTGGTATAAAGCCAACATTTCTGACCATGAGGCTAAGGTTGTTTTTATTAACAAGCTTCCGCAAACATTAAAACTCTTTGTCAGACAGCTTCCCAACACTCTCTCTATAGATGACTTATCTGAGAGATGTGAGTTAGAATATAGGGTTTTGGAACCCAAAGTGAATCCATCATCCTTTTCTTCACCCCCGCAAGATGATAGAATCTCCTCTTTAGAGAGAACAGTGGCGAACATGGCCAAAGTTCTAGAAGGATTGGTCATTACCAAATCCGAGATAAATCATGTGAATGCTCGACCAAAATTCGTTTCCAAGTCAAATTATAATGGTAGGCGGCGATCGAGATCTCCGCAATCCTTCAATAAGTATGCCCCAAAGAACTGGTGTTATAACCACCAGAAGTTTTTTTATGCTTGCCAAGTTTGTCTTTGTCGTTCCGAAGAATTTCTGAGTGAGTGTCAATTTCCACAGCTGACGGAAAGGACAAGAGACCGCAGGCACAATGGTGCATCAGTATCGGGAAAGGTCTGGCGCAAGAAGTAGAAGACCGTACTTTCTTCACATCAACGGCATCAACGGCGCTACAGGGAAGAAGCCAACTACAATCCGACATCCCTATCGACCCTTTCGTCCACGCCGAATTTTTCACATAGAGGACCGAACAGACAATGCCGGTCGCAATCACCAGCCTACTTCTTTGCATGACCCGGCCAAACAGCCCAACGAACTTCTGCACCTTCTTAATTTCAAAACTGGCGAAGAGTTCAGCGTAGACACAGGTGCGGCAGTCTCAGTTCTCAAAGGTGATTCAATGGCCGAGTTGTCGCTAGGCGTTCTTCTCGCAACAGCTACAGACGAGCCCATACCAACATATGGC
This sequence comes from Eudiplozoon nipponicum, assembly GCA_029291075.1. Lineage (NCBI taxonomy): Eukaryota > Metazoa > Platyhelminthes > Monogenea > Mazocraeidea > Diplozoidae > Eudiplozoon > Eudiplozoon nipponicum. The sequence goes on along the minus strand of JAQBSW010001092.1, from coordinate 115,749 downwards.
TGCCGGTACCGCACACTCAACATAGGTCTACGACGTTAATTTTCCCACAACTTCATCATTGCCAAGGTCTCACATAATATAATAGGCCTTGATTTCCTTCTAAAATTTCGGCTCATTGTTGATCTTGCCAATCAAAGATCATCGACCCCTCCACCGGACTTGAACAAAGCTTTTGGACACTTGCCTCCGAGCGTTTGGAGTTACAGGTCATTCAGCCAACCCCAGTGCATCATTCAGCAGAGATATCAGCAGCTCTTCAAAAATACAAATCGCTTTTCGATCTAAACAAGTCAGAGCTACGAGTCTCCAACACGATGCATCATATCGTCACAGAAGGACAACCTATTGCACTCAAGAAGCGACCACTGGCTCCTGCTAAGCTAAAAGCTGCCCAAGAAGAATTCTCAAGGCTTTTGGAAGAGGGAATCATCAGACCATCGAAAAGTTCATGGGCATCACCACTGCACTTAGTCTCTAACACAAACGGATCGTACAGAGCCTGTGGAGACTACCGTAAGTTAAATTCAGTGACAAAATCTGATGCGTATCCTATTCCTAATATCAACACTTTACTTGAAAAACTCAAGGGCAGCAATTTCTTCTCAGTGCTTGACCACAGACAAGCGTACCATCACATCACGGTAGCACCAGAGGATATCGAGAAAACTGCAGTCCTTACTCCATGTGGCCTTTTTGAATATCTTTACATGCCTTTTGGACTTAAGTGTGTTACTCAGACATTTCAAAGATTCATAAACAACATACTTCGCGACGACTCTGCTTATTGTATGTCATATCTCGATGACATTATGGTATTCAGTCCAGATCTAGAATCTCATGCGAAACATCTACGAAATGTCCTCTCACGCTTATCCAACCACGGACTCAAGATCAACTGTGAAAAGACGCAGATTGCAACTTCATCCGTCGACTTCTTAGGGCATCGTATCACGGCCCATGGTATTCAACCGTTGCCGTCAAACACGAATTCAATCAAGAATATCAAGTCACCAAGGACTATGAGCAAGTTGCAGAAAATCCTGGGAGTACTTAACTATTATCGGGCATTTCAAAACAACTTTATCCTTTGTGCAGGCACCTGCGGAACCGAAAAGGACTTAGCAAGAATTCCATCATTGCTTGGTCATCCGAAGACGAGGAATTACTTCGACTTGCCATCAACTCGTTAGCAAATGCCACAATGCTAACGCATCCAGATTTCGAAAAGCCATTTCTACTCACGACAGATGCTTCTGAATTCGCTATTGGAGCCACTTTGGAACAAGAGATCGACGGAGTTCGGAAGCCTATCAGTTTCTACTCGCGTACTCTCCAACCAGTAGAAACGAGGTACGACACTTTCGGCCGAGAACTTCTCGCCATCCACGACGCAGTGCGCCATTTTATCAGCATCATTGGCAGTAGCAGATTTGTTGTTTTCACAGATCATGCACCACTAGTTAGCGCACTTCGAAACGCAACTTCATCTATCGCCAAGTACCCTGCCAGAGTGGAAAGACAGCTTTCTCGTCTAAGCGAATGGCAATTTGACGTCTTTCACGTCAAGGGCAAACAGAACTTAATTGCAGATGCCCTGTCCAGGCCAGACGTCTTTCTACAACCACCTTCGCCGTCACCATTCACTGTCAACTCCGTGGCACTCAGTGAACCTGCACTAATGCCAACTCTCCTGCGAACTGAACAACGCGGTGACATTCACATTCAAAGATCAATAGCCCGTCACCCAACCAAGTTCATATGCCGTCTGTGGGAAGGCTTACCAATTGTTTACTTCACGGGTACGCAGCCCAACAAGCCAGTTCTGCCGACCAGCCTTCAGAGAAAAGTTTTCGATTCAATTCCCTCAATTTCTCACCCAGGAAGCCAAGCGACTGTCCGACTTCTTACAGATCGTTTCTGGGGTCACAGACTTAGGCAGAATGTTAAACGATGGGTCTCAGAGTGTGCTATTTGTCAGAAAAACAAGATCACACGACACACTCGTTCTAAGTTGCAACATTTTCGATCTACTTCTCGCCTAGCTATCGTCCACATCGACATAGTTCATCTGACAAAGGTTCAAGGTTTCAGCTACCTTCTAACTATAATCGATAGATTTACACGGTGGCCTGCGGCATTACCTCTTGGCACCATTTCTGCAGAAGAAGTAACTAACGGTTTTATCTCTGCATGGATATCCAATTATGGTGTTCCCAATGAGGTCATCACGGACAGAGGCACTTGCTTCTCATCTGATCGTTTCAAAACCACCTTGCGGTACATGGGATGCATCTTACGCCAGACGACTGCCTACCATCCCCAAGCTAATGGCATGGTAGAGAGAATGCATAGGGAACTCAAAGCAGCTTTAGCATCCTCGTCCATTAATGGCAACTGGGTCGATGCACTACCTTTAGTTCTGCTGGCCATGCGTTCCCGTACTCGTGAATCCATTAAAACATCTGCGTCACAACTCTTGTGTGGCATGGATCTACGCCTGCCTAGTCAGCTCCCACGTCTACTACCGGCACAAGATGACCCACAAGACGAAGCTACCCGCCTTCGACTTCATTTCGGTAACATGTCCGAACAGCAGCCGAGACACACGCCTCGTCCAGTCTTCGTTCACCCACAGCTCCACAGCTGCAAGAGAGTACTCGTTCGCAACAATAATGCTGTTGCACCACTACAACCAAATTATCGCGGTACTTACCCAATTTTGCTCAAACAACCAAAATACTTCATCATTATGCAAGGCGCTACACCGACATCAGTAAACATAGACAGGTTGAAACCGTTTATCGAACCACCTGATCCTGAGAGCGTTCAACCTTCTACACACGTCTCAGGCTCCGTCTGCTCACAATCTCAATAACCTGCTTTGTATAACGCGTAATTAATTTTTTTTAAACATTAACATTAACTATAAAATTTTTTAACCTTACGTTATTTTTCGTACTTGTCTCACGTGGCATAATCAGCTGTTCTTAGCTAACAATTGTGTAGCATTTTTGAACAGTTCTTTGGTATTATGCCATCTCTGAGGCAATGTTCGTGTACATATTTTTATGCAGTTACCTTTGATTTTAATGTATATATTTTTACATTATAATGTATTTCTCACACATGACATTACACTGCCTATTTTGGTATGACCAGCTACTTAGAGCTAACGCTTTCGTGTAGCAACACTAAGTAGTGATCAGCTTCATATCATGGTACAGGCCACTTTCAATGCATATCTCAACTTTATCAATTGCACAAAGACCACTCTACAAATGTCATGACCACAACGTCGAGCACTCTAGCTCCTTTGGTCGTATACAAACACATTGACAACGATCCAACCTGCTTAGGTTTTAACTTAAACCTGGCAAATTCAGAGGCGATTTACCTCGAAATCTTCACGCTGCGGCTCCAAAAACTTACACTGCTCTATTTTGCCTCACGTGCTATGACCGTCCACTAGAGCTAACAATTTTTGTAGCAATTCCTAGTGGTTACCTGGCATCATATCATTGTTGAAGCAACCAACAAGCATATTTAAGCCCAGCACTTATGTTTCATCATATTTTTGCTTAACTTGGTTCGAACTCTGTCATGCATTTCTTATCTAGCCTCGCAGAGAGGAATTTTTTTCCTTTTTTTCAGAGAGGAAAGTGTTGTAACGACACAAATCAATGGCCGACATATTGCGTAAATTAAATTCAAATTTATTTACGTTGCACCAATGAAAAAAAAGCGAAATTGCCGTTTAACCACGTTTAACCAATAGTGTGCAAGTAGACATATTGCATGCTATTTAAGCACGGTAATTTACCATGCAAGTCAGTTGTGGCATTTGCATTCTACCTGCTTCACGCGTGTGCGTTCTGTCGGCTGTCAATACCTACGCTGGTGATTTGATAGTTTCACCAACAACTAACTACATCCGTGACTCATCTTGTTGCGGTATACCGGAGAGACGAGCCAATTAAGTGCAGAACCTGCAGGAGGCCATCCACATCGTGAGTACAGCTCAACCACGGGAGCGACAACTCAACCAGAGTCCACCCCAGGCTCTAGGACATCTTCAAACTCTGAAGACTTCAAGAGAACGCATTACCAGGCCCTCTTAAGGGCCCCCATATCAGTAACTAATCTCTATTCAGAGCACCTTAACCGAGTTTTTAACGTCGTACGGCATTTACTTGAAGCCGGGGCGTTTACACAACCACTACTTACTTAGCGTATTTTCCGGACTGTAAGGCGCATTTAAAAGAATGCTTCCTTTAAATATGACAATAAGCATTTTAATCCGGTGCGAATTGTGTTCAAAAACATGGCATTTGATAAATAGGAAATTAAATATTTTTAATAGCTTAAACACTACCTATTAATATTCCGTTCTGTCATAATTTATTTTATTAAATTACTTTATTAGCAAGTTTAATTGTCTTATTCACTACTAAAAATTAACGATTTAATCTCATTACTTTAAGTACCTACATTACATTCGTAACTGCCCTAAAGTTCTGTTTTACGGGCTACAATTTATACTTATCTAGATACTTCAATATATTACGACTGCTTATGGCAATCTGTTAAAGCAAATTAACACACACACACTTACACACACACACACACACACACACACACACACATATATATATATATATATATATATATATATATATATATATATATATATATACTCTTTGATAATTAAATTAAAGTGGACAATAAATGTTGTATGGTTAATGTTTGTAATGGGCCTGATGTGCGAGAAAAGATAAGTTCGTTGAGGGTTAGCATTTTAGTCCGAACTATACAGTAATTATTTGGGTTGATGTTGAATTTAAATAAGTCAATAAAGATTGAAAATTATAAGAAAAACAGTCAAGACTTTGATTATGTAGTTGAGAAACTTCGGTTCAATTAGAAGGCTTTACAAATACTGTAATGACGTAATTTCTTGAACTCTTTTATTGGGTACACACATTATACGGAAAGATAATAATAATAATAATACATTTATTTGGCATCAAAGGCCAACTGGCCCGACCATTGAAAAACAAATCAAGGGTAGGATATGTGGAGGTGAGTGGAATTGTGACTAGCAAAGTATTTGATGACTGGGGAGTTTTTGGTAGGTAAAAGATATAAAAGCGTCAATGATAGTTCAATCTGGTGAAAAAAAATAAGTAGGAACAAAATTCCATTTGACTAGACAAGATCAATTGGAGAAAGTCCATGAATTGTCATATCTTCTAGGTAAAAGTGAGTTCGAAAATATATATAATAAAGATGATAAAGGTGGCTGATCGTGGGCAGACATCGGTCGATGGAGTCCATTGTCGTGTAGATTGAGTTGATGGAGCATAGCATGGACGTGGATGGAATCAGCCGGATTGAAAACCAGCTTCTTGTACGTGTCGCAGGTATCCGTAGAACGAGGTTGTGATTGCAGGAAGGCCAGGGAAGGTCGATGTCCTGTTGGGTTATCGGTCCTCCGCTGAAACAAGAAAGAAAAGAATTGGATGAAGAAAAGATACGTAGAGTTCAAGAATTGCTATTTCTGCTTTAAATAAAACACCGATGTTTTGAAATCTTCCTGAATAGAATGTTTCGGTTTTATTTTCTATGAACTAGACATGAATATGCAACGTTTTTCATTATCAATGACATAGATTTACGAGAATTGACGTGAAGTAATTCTTCCGTTTTAGATTTAGAGGAGAACTTAGTGTTGAGGGTTATCCTGCGAAATTGAATTAGTCCAAACTCTTGCCTAAACAATACTGTCAGAAGTGCAGTGTTGAAATTAAGTGAACTTCACTGGAAAACCGCTAAATTTATTTGTCAATTCAGAGTTAATTTTTAACTGACAAATTAATTAAGTCGAATGTTTATTTTGACGAAGTCTCTGCAATACAATTAATAATGAAAAGTATGCTGAAATAACCACAATGCAGGGAAGACTTGAAATTCATTAGCAAATAAAGACGAAGATGTATTATTTTGGTTCTCAGTGCTGTCCTTTTCGTTTCGGATTTGACCGCATTTTTCTTGTGCGGGATACATTTGAGTATTAGAGACTAGGTATGAAGACCGGATATTATGAAGACAATTAAAATATATATAAATATATATGTCTTGAATGAGGATACCACATTTGCCACAAGTTGTGTTTTACTCCTGTGCGTATTGTGTCAACACTGAAGATGAGACTGGAAATAACGTCTCGAAATATTTGTAAAAGATCAATGGCGGATCTTGATCCTAAAGCGCTTTCAGACAATCAGCTAATTGAAGGCTTAAAGGAGAAGGGACAAGTGAGAACCCATCAACTGAGGCCAAAGATTACATCATCTGAAAAGATAAAAGGTTCAAGATTTTGCCGACCTATGAGTGCTAACAATTGTCCCGCACAAGAAAAATGCGGTCAAATCCGAAAGACGAAGATATCTGTCTACTACTGAGATAATTTTTTTTGATTCGATATCACACGAAGGCAAAAAAAATGAAAATGGTTTACTAATTTAATAATAAATCTTTGCTGTTTAAATAAGGGCTGTGTAAAATTACATAAGAAGTCAATACTTGTTGGCGAAGTCACGCTCACGCATGGGGTCATGAGTTGCTACACCACGAGAACCCATGTAAATAGCAAAACAAGTTGGCCAAAAAAAGGCTGTACGAATTTTTACAGAAATTAGCAGAGAATAAAGACAGTAAATGAGCAAATGCAACTGTATGAAATCTGTGACGTTTTTGCCTTGATTCTTGCTGCCTTGCTTGTGTCGGTAGCAGTTAGTAGAAACTTTGTTTTTCCGATTGACTGCAACAGGTGTATTAGTAGGAAATGCAGGATGAGAAAAATGCTATATAGAGATGACAATAATTATTGATAATAAATTGTACGATAGCACCAAGAGACTGATAACCTGAAGGAACCGTCTGATGTATTGAGCGATCAAAATTGTCGAGTTGTCCGTGGTCGGCGCAAGAATAAGAGCACATTTGTGCCGGACATTTGACAACAGAATATGAAAAACACAATGGTGTGTATACTGGCGAGGAAAATGCATCGGATGTGATGGATCGAGTAAACTAATGAGCAATCAAATTGACCCAATATTATTACCAATTGCGTTCAACGTTTTATTTCTGATGGGTGTTTTTTCAAAAATGGAAAACATAACAAACCAATGTGCAATTAGAATGACAAGCATATAGGTTTAAGACATTTTAAGCACTCATAAAGAAAAAATATCGAAATGATTAGATGGAAATTTTCAATAAATAGATGATAAACAAATTGTCGTGCTAATGGTACCAAGCGCGCGAGATGTGATGGACAAAAATGCGTAAAAATTGTACTGGGCCAAAGATGATGACAATATCGACATAGAAACAAATACAACTAAACCTCTAGATAAATGTGATCAACTGTAGGCACTTTATTTTAATTTGCTTAGATTTAAGCAAATACGCGTAATATGTAAAGCAGAAAATATTTTTTTCACACTATTACATGAGTTTAAATTTTTTACATTATTGCTAATTAACACATGGTTTAATATTGGCATTATCGATGTTGACATAAGTATTAATAAATATACAATTATTCACTGGGATTGAAGTTCTAGATAGAGGAAATTGGAATTATGACAGATGGAAAGTCAGAATTTAAAAAAAACTGATTATGTTAATTTTCCGGCAGCATTACCATTCAATTTCGATTAATTTGGCCATATATTGATGAGTGTGGATTAAGATTATTTATAACGCTGACATATCTAAATAATTATCAGAGCCTGCTTTGTTGTGAATACTCTGTCCGAAAACTAGAGGCTCAGCATTCTCGGATACCTTATATTATTAGAGTATAATAGCAAGACGATTTATTTACTGATTTTCTATTTATACCTAATAATTTTATGTAAGTTTATTTAGGAAGTGTTACTATTAGCCATTAAATTATTATATGTGTTTGGCTTTCCAGATTATCTCGATGGAAGCAACATGATCTGTCGATAAGTTGTAAACCGCACTATTTGCTAGCAGGATTAAAAATGAAGTTGATGTAAGATAGACAGGGAGAATGTTTGGTAAATGGCACCACTGCATAATTTGTATATTCATTCCCTTGGCGAAATTAGATAAATATATATACATATCATTAGGAAGAAAAAAGATATTAATAACAAGGTGAATAATGACCATTTATTTCCAAACGAATAAACATCTGTTTAAAATCTTTCATTTATATACATCCTGAGTTTTCACCTGGGTATACGTGTGGCAACTAGTCTGACTCGATTTTACTTCTATTTCTTGTTTGGGCTGATTAGTAGTTATACATTCATATGCGTCTGTGTGTTTATGTTTGCGCGTAGGGGTTTTTTCGCGTTGTATTGCAAAGTTATGTCTGAGATCTGGCCGATCTTGTATTCGTGGATTGAGAGTTAACCAAATGTTCGCATTGTTGGCTGTTACGTGCACGAATGTTTTTATCCCTAGTGTCGTTTTTTGTTTCGCATTGATCCTCAATTTTGTTCTGTTACATTGGTAACAGCGCAGGGTGTGTGGATTGTTGTGTTGAATGATCATATTGTTTTGAAATTTCTATTGTGATTCAGTATGTGCAGCTGTTTTTTCTTCTTCAGTTTGTTGATTTTCTGACGGTGCCAAGCCTTTTTAAATCAATTTCTGAGGTAAATATTGCTGGATTCTGTTGATCAATTGCTTCTTCGTACGCCCAATATATGTGCTAACGTACATACATGAGAATCTGTGGACAATGAATGATTTAGAGAGAATTTGCAATTGATATTTGGCATCCAACCACGTGATTCTTTGTGTGCTGAATGTAATATCAACTTTTACACACGGAAAATACTTCTTAGTGATTATGTTTAACCGCCGTGCAAATATTGAAGACGGTAGGTCGCCTCCTAAGGTGATCTTCGGCAATCTGCTTGACGCTATTTTCTTTAGTATGAATCTGAAGCGGTCTGATGTTGAAATCACTGAACCACTCTGGGTAGTTGTTCATTAGCAAAATTTTCCTCAGGTAGCACAATTCTTTCTCGATCTTTTGTTCACAACAGATCTTCCTGATTCTGTTTGCTAGGTTGTTAATTAGGTTTCTTTTGTGAGATTTTGGCATACTTCTGTTTTTACCTGATCTGCGTTTTGACTAACGCAGCTTTCATTGTTCCAGTAATTTTCTTTCATCAATATATTTCGGCCAAGCTTACCGTAGGCCTTCATCAGTTGCATTTCACCCAGTGAAAGTCGATTTTCTATGTATTGCCAATGTCAAATCACCGTTTTCGTCTCGAATGAGTTCGATGTCTAAAAAAGGAAAACTATTGTTTTTCTCTACAGCTAGAGAGTGAATTAGATGTCTGGATCGGCTCTATTGGCGTTATTGAGGATTTCGGATGAATTTCTTGTGTCTGGAATGGCCAAAAATATATAATCTACATAACATTTTTAGAGTGCGTACTGGTTAATTATAATTTTTGAGCAGTTCTGTTCCAGTTAGTGCATTTATACATCTGCCAGAAGAGATGCAATACAGCTCGCCATAGCAACACCATTGATTTGACGGTAGTATTTTCTTTCAAATGTAAATTGCATGTCTTTTATACTTTGTAATCGTGTTTGCAGTCAGATGTTGTGCCGAAAGGGTCCAGGAAAAATAACCAGAAACCGACAAATAAAATTATAATGCCAGTACGTGAGGAGTTCCCAATAAGGACGAAATCAGTCTACTGGATGAATTGCTTTTTCTACCCTATACAATTCTTAGTTTATACTGACATATGTAAGTAATTAATGGTCAGGTACTTATATCAAGATAATAACCTTGATTATAGTAATGGTTATTACTACCCGCGCAACCAATGTTCGTTTAATTATATAAATGCTTATTTCAATACCACTTCCTCGTGTAGTGTGGTGTCTGTTCAATAATGACAGATTGGGATTGGTTAGTTGGAACTTTGGGTCTAAATGGATGCCATATGAGATCCGCCTAAAGGCAAATTGTGTGAAATGTAGTGTGCAGCAGAGTGGCTCACTGGTTAGAGCACCAGATTCCTAAGCAGACGTGTCCAAGTTGGAGCCCTGTCCGCGACAAATTCAATCCAGTACGTGATGAGTTCCCAATAAGGACAAAACCGGTCTAACCGATGAATTGCCTTTTCTACACTATACAATTCTTAGTTTATACTGCCAGATGAAAGTAATTAATGAGTCAGGTGCTAATATCAAGATCGCACCTTGATTACAGCAATTTTTATCATCGCCCACGCAACCAAAGTTCGTTTAGAAATTATATGGCTCTTATTGCTTAATGTCATCTAGGACAATCAATAAAAACTGCAAGATGTTAAGAGAATCATTCAATCAATAGGTTGCCAACTTGCAAGTTTGAACGATAACTAATACAGTGCGTTTGTAACGAAGATAGAAAAGTTAATAACAAAAAAAGATGACAAAGAAACAAATCCTGATGCATTAATTCACAATTATTTAAAAGCGATCTTGTCAAAACACCGGAAAGAATTACTCTACTTAGGAGCAAAATTCTGCATCATTAAGAGAAACCTAAGTCAACGTGACATTATTGACATTCAGGCTAGAACGGAAAATTTCTACAATGACCTGAAAAACGACACAGTTCCACAGGAATTCAATGGACAAGGATTGTAAGCTGCGATAGTTAGCGCAATGGAACAATACGGAAAGGATTTCAAAGGCAGTCAGATCATCACAAAGATGTATATAGACGTGTTACGAAAGCAACAATCAGACAAATTTATTCCACTTGCCACATTCAACAAAGGATAAGGAGTTGTTATACTCGAAGCCGTCGCTTATAGAGGGTCTATGAACGAGATCATAAATAATCAATCGAAATTAAAACCAGACAACAAACAGAATAATGATTCAACAAATATCGAATCAAGAATAAATGCAATTCTGAAAAAGATGGAAAAGCACGTATTATCAACGATAGATGATTCCGAAATTATATCGGGACTCATTGAAGAAATCCAAAAGTCAAAACCCGTCAGAAAAAATGCCGCAATGTTGTATGGCAAACCAAAATCTCGAAAAGCCTTGACAGCCACAGGAGCTCCTTCGATGCAACGCAACGTAAACCAGCTAAGTTTCTCTGCAAACTACTTCAACCATTATGAAATTTCATAAACACGAACAACATCAAAGACTCTTTCGGACTACCTCATGCACTGAAGGTAAAAAAGCCATAAAAAAACAAAATGGTCTCGCTTAATGTCACATTCTTATTTACTAACATTCGACTGAAAAAAATAACGATGATCTTGTGTGACCTAAATTAAATAGAGTCTCACTATTTTCCTAAAAAAACAATGATATTGAAGAGCCCATATTGGATCGCACTAAAAAGTGCAATTTACATTTTAAAGGAAATACTACCGTCAGATCAATAGTGTAACTAATGGAAGCTGCACCGCACCCATCCTGGAAAATGTATAAATGCATAAACTGGAACAAAAAAGACCAAAAATTATAACTAACCAGTGCGCACTCTAAAAACGGTATACAAATGGTATGTTATTGTTCATCCCAGACGTAGCAGACCCAAACGAAATCCTCAAGCAAGCCAACGGAGCCGATCCACACATCAAATTCATTTGCGCGGTAGAAAAATACAATAGCTTTCCTTTCTTGGACATCGAATTCACTCAAGGATAAAATTGTGATTTAACACTAGCAATACATATAATATAGTTTTTCATAGTGTAATACATCTGCTTGAACAGCAATGTGACAAAATCCTTATATGAAACAAAAAGCACCAGGTCTAAACATTCAAAAGTTCCATGAACATGATATCTTAATCAACTGGCTACGAATCACAAACCCCAAAACAACATACTAGCATCCAGGCAATGAACATAATAAAGGTATATATATATATATATATATATATATATATATATATATATATATATATATATATATATATATATATATATATATATATGTGTGTGTGTGTGTGTGTGTGTCTGTGCGGTAATGTGTTAGGCGCGGAAAAACCTAATAACGAACTGTTGAAATTAGAATGAACAAAAGGTGTAATGTCAAGGAGACTCAAAAATGGGAGCCGGCACTACACAAAAAATCCACCATAAAATTGTTCAATAAAGGGTGGAAATTTAAAAGATGCTGCAGTAGTGAAACCAAACAGAGTGACTACCTGTCGAAACCATTGCATAGCTGACTGCGTGACCGACTGGTTAGTTAATTTCATGTTAATTAAATCCGCTTTAAATATAGATATATTGGTATACTTATTGTTCGGTCTCATTGGAGCTGTTCTGTTATATTTTTCTTGTTTTGGCTGATTAGTAAGTGTGTATGCGTTTGTGTCTGTGTGAGTGCCTGTTTGCATGTAAGAGTCTTTATCGCTGTATTGCAGTGATGTCTGAGATCTGGTCATTATTGTATTGATGGCTTGAGAGTTAACCGTCTGTTCGCATTGTTGGCTGTTACGTGCACGAATGTTATTTTTCCGAGTGTAGTCTTTCGTTTCACCTTACCGCGCAGTTCTGTTTTCTCCAATTGGGAACAGCGTAGTTTCGGATTGCAGTGGTGAATGCTCATATTGCTTCGAAATTTCTGTCACTGAATGTGCATCTGTTTTTTCCTCTTCAGTTTGTTGCCAATCCGATTGAATGTTTGTCGAGTCTGGTCAAGGGCGTGTTCGGCTTGGCCTGGATACTAATTAATTGTTGTTGATTTTTTTTCGTGGCCAGTCGATTAGAATATAATTTTGATCAAACTTTTGAACATTTAGGCCAGGTGTTTGTTGTTTTATATAAAGGGCGTCATAAGTATATAATAATTTTTCTAATTTTGCCTTATATAGAATTGAGAAATTGGTCAAATTGACTGGGTGCCCATTTCCAATATATGATCGGAAATAGCTGATTATTAATGTAGCCCCTGTAGCTCAGTGGTTAGAGCACTGGTCTAGTAAACCAGGGGTCATGAGTTCGATTCTCATCTGGCGCAATAACTTTTGGCCCGTAGCCATAGAAATTCCGGCTTGACGACCGGCGGGCTCAAGCTAGTCGACTCGGGATTGGTAACATGAACCTTGCCGGGCCATAAAGGGACAGCCATCATCCCGTTTCATGTGAAGCCTCGAGTTTGGTCTAACTGCACTGTAACGTTTTGTTAAATGTGTAGTGACGGAATGAGAGCAAGCGTTCCAGACGTGAGGGGCAAGTTTCGGCTGCTGAAGGAAACTCTGGCCACTGGCATCTGGGCAGATAGTGCTCATCAGCTTTGGTTGGCAGACTATCTAGGAGAAGGAAAACTCAGAATAGAAACCATCACTAGGAATGGGCGACCTAGTGTTCTTTTACAGTCCACATATAACCATGACAAGTACAACTTACAATAATTACATACTGCATCGGCCGTCGCGCAGTATAAAAAGGGTCGCCTTATCTGCTGAGCCGTGCAGGGTGGATAAGCGAAAACAGGCTACTGCAGGCAACTCCAACTCTATATTCGATTCTGCGTCCTTTCCTTCCTCTTCCTCTTCTCAATCTTACAATAACACTCTTTTAGATACTATAAATATGGTTGGTTTAGATCATAACACTGAGCCCAATACTAGGTTGCCAAATAACCGAAAATGGTTCTAGTAGACGATCATTCATTAAACCTAAGTTAGGTTTTAACGTAGGCGCATTTAATGTGCGAACATTAAAACAACTTGGACAGCAAGAATCTCTTGCTCGTACGTTGGATAAATTAGAAATCGACATATGTTGCGTATCTGAAACCAGAATACAGGATCCTACGTGTATTACAGAACTAGTTGCACCTTCCCTATCTACGCGTTATTGGCTTTCGAACATCTGGTTCAACAGAGTCCTCTCAAGCCGGTAAATGGGGCGTTGGTATTGCCCTTAGCGCGCGAGCTGAAGCTTGCTTAATTGAATGGATCCCTTTAAATAGTCGATTGTGTGCGGCACGTTTAAATACATCTACTAAAATCAAAGCAAAAAACCGTTATCATCGTTGCCTCTTCGTTGTATCTGCATATGCTCCTACCGATTGCAGCACAGAAGAAAGCAAGGACGCTTTTTACTCCGAATTAAGCTCCTTACTAAGTAAAGCACGAAGTTCGGATATAGTCCTGGTTATGGGTGACATGAATGCTCAAGTTGGTCGCTTAAGCAACACAGAATTTCATTTAGGTGGAAGATACACTCTAAGCTCGACTCGCAATGATAATGGTGAACGGTTTTTTGGATAGCTGCGCTAAACATAGACTATATTTAAGTAGTACAAATTTCAGACGTAGTGTTAAACGTTGTGCTACATGGCGTCCTCCAGCACCCGGACAACGGTGGACTCAAATAGATCATGTAGCAATTAGTTATAGATGGCGTTTGGTTGCATCCAGGATTGTCGCTCTTTTTGGAACACTTTTGTCGACTCCGACCATGCACCAATCCGTTGTAGATTTGCTCTAAAATTTTCCGGGAAAATAATTAAGAATAAACCCCAAATTGATGTAGGCAAACTCGAACAACCGTCCATCCGACAAAACTATGAAAATATTCTTAAGGCTAATCTAGCTGGTCTGAATAGCGAAAATCCGAACATACTTTGTCCAAGATAAGCTCCACTATGCACAATGCAGGTACTACTGTATGTGGCATAGCAGGCCCCCGTAGAAATAATCACTGGCTCTCTGTAAAATCTATGGAGATACTCGAAATAAGGCGCCAAATTCCACCTGGCTCGACTCATAATAATACCCGTCGCAATATAAGACGCCAACTTAAGCGCAGTCTAAAAGGCGATCTCGAAAACTTTTGGAGCAGAAAGGCTGAAGAAATGGAAGTAGCTTTCGCGTCAGGTAATAGTCGCTGTTTGTTTCCTAACTTATCCGGACAACAGGTCCGAGAAAGTTAAAAGTTAGCGAAACTATAAATGATAGTAACAACGAATTAATAACCGATAAAATAAGTCGTCTTGACAGATGGGCTGAACACTTTAGAGATCAATTTTCTTGGCCACCCGCGTCAGTTCCGCTTCCCGAAAGCATGTCTGCATCAACAATGTGGAATGTTAGTCCCGAAGAACCATCCGAGTTAGAAGTACGCGATGCAATCCTATCTCTTAAGCGCCGCAAAGCCGCCGACCTCTATGATCTGCTTCCGGGATTGTTTAAGGATGGTGGCGATATAATTTCAGGAGCGTTGACCAAACTTTTTCATACTATATGGAATGAGTAAACCGTACCACTTGACTGGAATGAGTCGACCATCATTCCCATCTTCAAAAAAAGGCAATCGTAATTCGTGCGATAACTATCGTGGTATAAGTTTGACTCCGGTCGTATCAAGGTTATTTGCTTCGATTATCCTACGTCGTCTTAGCGCTTCACGTGAATCACAAACAAGAGAAGAACAGACCAGATTCCGCGCAGGACGAGGTTGTATAGATAATATTTTTACGTTAAGGCAAGTTCTCGAACAGAAACATTTATATCACCGTCCCACAATAGTCGTCTTTCTAGACTTCAAGAGTGCATTTGATTCGGTGGATCGCAATGTTTTATTCCATATCTTTCGTCGAAAAGCGGTGAGCCCACTAAATTTGTTAATATTATACGAGCTCTCTACACAAATACTTCTGGTCGCATTAAGGTTTACAACGAATTAACGCATAACTTTACAACCAGCAGTGGTGTTCGTCAAGGTTGTCCACTTTCCCCCATTTTTGTTTAATTTTGTAATCGATGCTATTATGAACAACACTCTCTCACACATTCAGGACGCTGGAGTTGAAGTTCTCCCGGGAGATAAAACTAGTCGATCTTGACTATGCGGACGATATCGTACTATTATTCGACAATCAGCATGCTGCTCAGACCACCTTAAATAGATTAGCAGGCGTTGTTCCGTCTTTCGGTATGAAATTCGCACCCTCTAAATGTAAGATACTGTTACAGGATCACCCACCACTCATTCCAACGTTGCGACTACAGAATGAAGATCTTGACATAGTCGACAGGTTTACATATCTTGGGAGCTCTATCAATAACGTAGGCAATATGTTCGACGAGGTGAGAATACGGATCGCGAAAGCTAGAGTAGCTTTTCTCGAACCTTCGTCATTTATGGAGAAACGCGAATATTTCACTTTGCCTTAAAGGTCGTGTTTACAATGCATCTGTACGCGCAGTCTTACTATACGCTAGTGAAACTTGGCCTCTTAGAGTTGATGATCTGAGACGCTTACAGGCATTCGATCATCGTTGTTTGAGAAGTATAGCACATGTTGGTTACCAACAACGAATAACTAATCGTTGACATCCGTAGACGTATTTTTTGGATCTGACAATAAGTGCTCGTCTTTAGAAAAGCAAATAAGCTCCATCAACTTCGTTGGCTCGGTCACGTTTTGCGTATGCCCTCATTCCGATTGCCCAATAGAGCTCTGTTCTCTCATACAGCACCAAATTGGCGTAAGAAACAAGGTGGGCAGATTTTTGACATGGCAGAAACAATTAAAGTCACTTACATCCAAATTGGGTAGTATAGGATCCAGTCGTCTGCCGGGATGGGGTCCTCGTGCACATCACAGTTCTTGGTTAGAAACCCTTAGCGATATGGCAGCGAATCGAGCTCAGTGGCGATCTTGTTGCAGATGTATAGTAGAATCATCTTCGTAACTTTCTTTTTCTTAGTAGGGCAAAGTTAGCTGCGAGGTTCGGTTTGTTTATGACGTGATACGGTGAAATCCGCAAGGAAGCTTTGTTGCTGATGTCGCCTTGCCCGAATGCTAACTTGGCCATAATGGTGTTGTGGAGAGGTTTAGTTTGCCTCATTTCTGTGAGTTATCCTGATAAATTTACTCATAGTAGCAAGGTTTTCCTTCTCTCTCTACCCCTCTCCCTCTCTCGTAAATCTCAATAATAATTTATCTAAATTCACTTATATACTTTTTTTTCACTCCTTATGGTTATATGGCAGTGAAACATTAGTCACTTGACTTTTGTGTGGCTGGAAATGATGATGATGATGATTATTAATGTGTTTATTCTTCCTAATTAGATATATACTGTGTAATATTTAAAGGCAAAGGACATAATAAAGATTATAGCTTTCGGAGCTGCTGAGGTAATGTAGATTCGTGCTTTATTTAGACTGTCCTAGCTATTATCAGATTATATTATTTCAACTTCGAACTATAGATACATAGGGTTTGTACGTTTTATTTAAGTGATTATTTCTTTATTAGGTCACCTAAGTTAACGTGGAGAGCGGTAGAGTCGCTTAGAAAATATTTGTAATTTTCTTGTGTGATCTTTGCTTACACGGTAAAAATTTGCTTCTTTATAACATTTGTATAAAAAGATAAAATTTTTGCATTTAAAGCTAGTGTTAGTGACATGAAAGCGCCAAAAGGATGAAATTAAAATACGTTATAGTGTTGAGAATACACATTTAAGGATAAATTATAACATCTTACTAAATTATGATAATAATAGCGACGTAGAAACGATTCTATTTACATTTCGACAATTCACGATTTATTTTATTTGATGCTTTCACAAATGTTGTTTTTTTTTAACAAGACTTCTATCACTTCGCTCCATTTTTGTATGTTGAACAAAAATCTCTCCATCCAGATAAGAAGGCTATTGAAGTAAAGATATTGGCTAATTAATGTTTATTTTTGGTCATCTAACGTGTTTTAAACTATTGAGTGGGCGAAAGGGACTCTATCTTTTGCGCAAGTTGATATTTTTAAGTTGTTCAAAAATGTATCATTTTCATCAAATGAAATCGCGATTTCTTTTACTCAAACTAGAGCAAATTCCGTTATTCTTATTGGTTTTCACGAGTATATGCTTTACATTTGCTTACATTAATCTCCTCGTGCCAACATATCGTATCTTATTTACATGAAATGTTGTCAAGGCTCGCGATAACATAAAGTACAAAGTAAACAATTTCGTTCAAACGGATCTACTTATATTTCATCAACATATTCTTAGTTGAACAATTGAACAACCAACGATTGTGTAGGTGGTGGCAACAACTCTTCAAATTGAGTTTGCCAGCTTGAAGTGAACACCAATTCCATTGAATTTAACCAGTCGACAAAAAACTTAGCAAAATTACCGCCAGACACACATACTGACGTTTTTCCACCTTCCCTTATTATCATCAGAGAACGACAGAAAACTGACCAGCGAGGATTAAATCGCAATGCATATTTATGGAAAACAAAATAAGATATGCGGCTCTCACCTCTAGTAGTCTCACATACATTGTCCTTGACTGGATAGTTCAGCTGCACAATTTCTATGCAGTCACGAACATTAACTGTTTGCGGCTTTCTCCACACACACGCACACACACACACACATATATATATATATATATATATATATATATATATATATATATATATATATAACCTATATACATGTGGCGAAAGCTGGAAAAAGTTAATGTCCATGGCTGCATAGAAATTGTGCAGCCGACCTATCCAGTCAAGAACAACGTATGTGAGACTACTAGAAGTGAGAGCCGCAAATCTATTTTTGCCATCCATATATATATATATATATATATATATATATATATATATATATATAAACATTGCGGTTTGATCCACACTAAGCAGTTTGCCTTCGTACTCTGACGACGATGGATCATGGAGGATCAAAACGCGTTCGTACGTGTGTCTGACGGCAGTTTAGCTGTTGTTCGACGACAGGTTAAATACAACGGGATTTGTGTTTACTTCAAACTCGCAAACTTGATTTAAAGAATTCCTAGTTGAAGTTTTGTTAACAATAATTTTAAGGTTTGTATAAGACGAGATATAAAATCTGAAATAATTAGTATCTATACATACATAGACGCACACACACATACACAAAGACACAATAATCCATATCATTCATAGTTTACAAATTGTCATGTATGTGCGGTAGCACGTATATTTGACTTACATTGAAGCAATTGATTAACAGAATGCAGCAACATTTACCGCAGAAATTGATTTAAAAAAGGCTTGGCACCGTCAGGAAAATCAGCTATTTCCGATCATATATTGGAAACGTGGGCACCCAGTCAATTTGACCAATTTCTCAAAACTATATAATGCAAAATCAGACAAATTATTATATATTTATAAAGTCATTTATATTAAACAATAAAAACCTGGCCTAAATATTCAAAAGCTTAATCAACATAATTTTTTAATCAACTGGCCACGAAAAACAAAATTTAACAAAAATCTATTAGCATCCAGGCAAGATCAAGCACCCCCTCAAACCGGACTCAACAAACATTCGATGGGATTGGAAACAAACTGAAGAGGAAAAGGCAGCTGCACATACGGAGACAGAAATTTTGAAACAATATGAGCATTCAACACTGCAATCCGCACCTGCGCTGTTACCAAGTGAAGAAAACAAAAATACGGCAAAACAGGAAACAAAGGTTTACACTAGGAAAAATTACATTCGTGCACGTAACAGCCAACAACGCGAACAGATGGTTAGCTCTCAAGCCATCAATACCAGAACCACCAGAACTCAGACATTACTTTGCAATACAGCGATAAAGACTCTTACATGCAAACAGGCACACACACAGACACAAACGCATACACACTTACTAATCAGCCTAAACAATAAATCGAAGTAAAATCGAGTCAAATTTGTTGCCATCCATATAATCAAATGAAAACCCAGATGGTATATAAATGAAAGAATGTAAAGTGAAGATTAGTATTCCCGAAATAAATGGCCATTATACACTTTGTTATTAATGTATTTTTTTAGTATAAATATGTGTAATATTCGAAGGCAATGGGCATATAAAAGACAATAATATATGTAACATTATATTAAATTGGTTGGACTTATATATATATATATATATATATATATATATATACTTGCCAGAATTAAAGTGGCAGAGGCTCACACCAGCGACATTTGCTACAGAATCAGGCAAAGCTTTCACTGTGCTACCTAAGTCACGCACTGCATGCAATTTTTGGTTGTCTATCAACTTGTGCCTTTGATTTCTTTCCTACAGGTTGAGTTTAATTGGAACTTTTGATTCGGCAGACATGAGCAGAAGTCAGAAATCCCTCCACCAGAAATTGAACTCGAGGATACTTGGTTCAAAGTCATGAAGCTCATTCTTTATCACATCACATCAGCTCGTTATATGCAATTCTTAATTTTATATCACATTTTAGTGATCAATCTTCCGTATAGGAGATGGTTCGTTGGCAACGCCTTCGGCCATCCAAGAAATGTCATTATATGGCAGGCTCCATGCCACCTGGAAAATTGAATTGAGTTAAAGTGCAATTTTGGAATGTGATAATATCTACATACACTACATTTCTAAACTTGATTAATCAAGAGTATTCTTATTTTGGATAATGAGCAGTTAGTTTTAAGATAGTTTAACCAAAATTACAATATTTCAGTTATATACATTCTGCGACTGAATTTTATATAGTGAACGGGAGATAGTTGAATTTTCTATTTTACTTATAGTTGTGTTGTGAAGCATTCCCGAAATAAAATGGTCGTTATCCTCAATGAATATACTCTTGAATATTCCGTGTACTCTTTTCCATAAAAATGTGAAAAAATTGAAGGCAATTGACATCATACACATACATATATATAAATATATATAATCCGCGTGGAAAAAAGAGAATAAGATAAGCCACAATTGCTTCGGCGGAGATATGAATCTAGCAATTTATCTCAATCGCCAATGAGGTCACGCATTGTGTGCAAATTGTAGTTTTTACGGACAAAATATGTATGTATGTATTTATTTATATATTTATACATGTATGTATGTATGTATGAATGTATGTATGTATGTATGTATGTATGTATGTATGTATATATGTATGTATGTATGTATGTATGTATGTATGTATGTATGTATGTATGTATGTATGTATGTATGTATGTATGTATGTATGTATGTATGTATGTATGTATGTATGTATGTATGTATGTATGTATGTATGTATGTATGTATGTATGTATGTATGTATGTATGTATGTATGTATGTATGTATGTATGTATGTATGTATGTATGTATGTATGTATGTATGTATGTATGTATGTATGTATGTATGTATGTATGTATGTATGTATGTATGTATGTATGTATGTATGTATGTATGTATGTATGTATGTATGTATGTATGTATGTATGTATGTATGTATGTATGTATGTATGTATGTATGTATGTATGTATGTATGTATGTATGTATGTATGTATGTATGTATGTATGTATGTATGAATGTATGTATTTATGTATGTATGTATGTATGCATTTATGTATGTATGTATGTATTTATGTATGTATGTATGTATGTATGTATGTATATATGTATGTATGTATATATGTATGTATGTATTTATGCATATATGTATGTATGCATGCATGCATGTATGTATGTATGTATGTATGTATGTATGTATGTATGTATGTATTTATGTATTTATGTATGTATGTATGTATGTATTTATGTATGTATACATGTATGCGTGCATGCATGTATGTATGTATGTTATAATTTCGAGGCATCATCCGCTATTACAAAAATATTCTTGGTATAATATGAAATATTCACAGTATTAAAATAACACTCCATTGATAATTATTTAGTTTTATGCATAATAAGCTAATTTCTCGAAATTTCTTTTGATGTCTGCATACGCTGCGCGTAGGACCTTCGCCCCAAATTCACCTAAAGAAAAACTGATACTAGTTTTCAACAAAGAGCTTGCAATCTCAACTTAATATAAATAGAAACTGAAAATACACACAGAAGGAAGATTTTTATTGTCACATGATCGAATTGTTACAGCACAATATAAGTATGAACATAGCATCAATCGTTGTATAGACGTTAATCAATTAATTAAGGTAGTACCTTTGTGTGTCTGCTTAAATAATCATGCGCTAAACTTTGATTGAGATTTTTTCTACGATAGGTAATGTCTTAGTTGTTTTATGCAACTAACAATAATCAATATTTTAACACCTCCGTCTCACAAATACACGCGGATGCGGTTAACAGACAAGCTTGTCTCTAAAGCTCAGAACTCGTTAAAGTCAAGACAGCCTATCAGTAACGCTAAGTGATAATGAAACTCATATCGCATAGAGCATGAGGCGGAAACTTAATTAGTTCTACATATATTCGCAAGGCAGTCCAAACAGAAAATGTTTGAATGGGAGACTGTTAAATAGGGGAACTTTCATCATTTATGCACATCACCTCCAATCCAATCTGAGAGTCAGAACATGCTTTCTCTGCTTGCGGAAATGGGGCTGCAATTTTTTGTTCACATCTCTTAATAAATTGTTAAATTATTTCTGTTAATGCGTTGAGCGGAATTGATTTACTGGAGTAACAGGTGTTCAGAAATTGTTGTAATTCTCAATTTCGGTGAACTATAGCATACCATGTTCCGACTCGGAAACCATAGCGTTAGTACCATGTACCTTTTCGGTACAATAATGTTGGTATCGGTTACTAACACAATAGCCATAGTGTTAGTATCCTTTACAGACTCGGTATATATATTATATAGTGTGAGTTAGCGTTGAAGTCGCATTGTCGTTGACTTTAGATTATGTTAGCTTCACTATTGCAGGTTTACACATTCGTCTAGGAGATTGTACCGTCCTATTATTCCACATTCTTCGACCAAATATATAGTGGTTAAAGGGCGTAATACCGGCTCCTACTGATGAGTCGCCAGTAAGCACGAAACGAATGTGCATGAGATTATACTTTCCGTTCATGCTGCCTCTGGTTTATCCTTCTGGTCACAACTGAACTAATTTGATACTAGGTTCGCAACACCTAATACATACTTGCATATATATTAGCTCTTCGCAACAAACAGTATTTAAATGCGTTTATCAGTTATCATGAAATCAACATCTGATGTGCATACGTGAGAGGTTTCAATTATGCGCTGCGCAATTTAATTTGACACAAGCATTTAAATTTCAATACTCTTTCGCCCTGGCTTTTAGCCATCTCGACGGTTCTAATGAATGCGCATATTCAGTAATTGATGCCAAATGACAGAAAATAATCAGTCATTTAAAAAACGGTACAGCGGTCTCCACACCATATAAAGCATTGATCCTAAAAACGGACTACTGTGGTGAAAATAAGGACAAATTGTGCAATGGTTTGTGCCGAAGTTTGTACAAACGTTGGACATCCCGGCGCCGGTCGCCTCATCGAGACATTTCATTTGCGCTTTTATCGGTCTAGCATGTCCAAAAAGTTTCGTAGCTATTGACAACTGTGCACTATATGTCAACGTTGTAAGGCACAAAAAGAGAAAAGGACACCCCGATTGCTTTCAAGACCAATGCACGGAACAAATATTTGCATATCACCTTGGTAGGACAACTGCCGGTGTCCCGTTGCGGCGTAGCCTGTGTTTACTGTGGTCGATAAGTTTACCCAATAGATCGAGTTTTTACCATAGAAGCAAATCACAACAGAGAAGATTATAAAGTTCTTAGAGGAGCACTGGCTTAGTCGAATTGATGCACCACAAGATATTGTTACTGACCAGGGTACACGGTTGGTTTCGAGAGAATTTAATAAGTGGTGCAAGGACATGCACATAAAACATTTCCACGAAGTCACTTATCACTTGGAGATTCACACGAAGGCTGAGTGAGCACACCGGACGTTGAAAGAGGTATTGCGATGTTAGTACCACGAGGCCCCGGGGTCCTGGCGAGAAGATTTACGTTTTATCGACAGCTTCAGGATTTTCTCCGATAACCATAGTCCAAAGAGGGCATATACGACTGCCAGGTGAACCCGTAAGCTCAGGATCCCATGACCGTTGCACCATTGCGGATATTCAGGAGCGCTCAAAACAGCAAACTGAATATTTGGGCGCCACACAGCGACGAGCCTATACCAGACGACCTACACTAACTCGCTGAAGGGCCGGCAGCTATGTCATAGTCGCAAAGGTGGAGCTTACGGTACTAAATGCTGTCAATGATGGTTTGTATCGTGTGGAAAAGGTGGACGCAGAGCACAGTAAAGTTTTCTTTAAAATGGCAGTGGACCTTGAGCAGTTGCACTTAATCGTCTAAACAGGTTGCTAAAGCCGACTCCTAACGGGGGACGGAGAAGATGTAGCAGTAGCCATCTTTGAGAGACAAAACGCTGCAATGGCCTTATTTAGGGATGGTGATAATATACCAGTAATTTATCAATAATTGATTGCGCGGGTGGTGGTAATAGTTCTTTAAATCAAGTTTGCGAGCTTAAAGTAAACACCAATTCCATTGTATTTAACTAGTCGTCGAACAACATAAAAGAAAACTACTGCCAGCCGCAACGCACTGACGCGTTTCGACCTTCCATGATCATCATCAGAGTACGACGGCAAACTGACTATCGAAGATCAAACCGCATTGAATATATATGGAAATCAAATTTAGATATGCGGCTCTCACCTCTAGCAGTCTTGCATACATTGAACTTGA
Source organism: Eudiplozoon nipponicum (assembly GCA_029291075.1). Lineage (NCBI taxonomy): Eukaryota > Metazoa > Platyhelminthes > Monogenea > Mazocraeidea > Diplozoidae > Eudiplozoon > Eudiplozoon nipponicum. The sequence goes on along the minus strand of JAQBSW010001092.1, from coordinate 91,123 downwards.
CTGGAAATGTCGGCTGCACAATTTCTATGCAGTCACGAACATTCACTGTTTGCAGCTTTCGCCACATATACATATATAGGCAACACAATTTAACAATAATTGATTGTGCGGGTGGTGGTAATAGTTCTTTAAATCAAGTTTGCGAGCTTGAAGTAAACACCAATCCCATTGTATTTAACCAGTCGTCGAACAACATAAATACAATGGGATTGGTGTTTACTTCAAGCTCGCAAACTTGATTTAAAGAAATATACGACGACAGTAAGTCGTCGCAGAAATGCACGAATTGAGATCAGGACAACTATAGAAGCAGCATTCAAGCCACAGAAGTGAATAAGAATTAATAATAAATTGTATTTGGTTTACTAAATTGACACATTTCATGCGAGCAAACACCTGTAAATAATGTATTACAAATAAATCATTTGTGTGGAGAAAAAATGACTTCGTCTAATGGTTTGTAAAAATCAGTAAGAAAATTGTTTGAACAAATGAATACCCCAAATACGGAGTTAGGGTTAATTAAGACTAGGCTGGACGACATCATCAAATTAAATTCTGAGGGAATACACATAAACGACCCAACCAATATTTGTGAAGTGAACACCTGACTCACATGTACACCAGATATCAATATATATATATATATATATATATATATATATATATATATATATATATATATATATATATATATATATATATATATATATATATATATATATATTAGTTCACGTGTTTTATCGAGATATTTCGCTAAGAATTGGCGTGAAACACTTTTAATCGGCAAACTAACAAATCAAAAAAATAGTAAAGCAAGTGAAGACCAGAGTACAGAAATATCTCGAGATAAAATGTGGACTTGGATATACACATCGCAAAACCAAACCGAGGAGAGGCTAATTTTGCAACTTCCCATCGCGAAAGATTTACTTTCTTTAGATGCACGGAATTGATAATTTAATGTCATATTTATGCAAGTGGTGACAGCCAGTCGAAGCTAAGAGCCTGAATTAAATGTGATTCATGTAAATGATAGACTGTTTTCTTATTCAACGTACATTCCGCGTTTATATTTCCGATTTTGTTTTTCATTTAGAAATATATAGATGTTGGCAGTTGTAGCTAATAGGGAAGAAAATAAGAAGTTAATGTTTAATGTATCCAACGTTTATCTTTAAGCTTCAACCACGAGAAAGGTACTAACAAGCTCTGATGAACTGGAGCGAAAACACTACTTTCCCTAGTTTAAATAGTCCGGTTCGATGGTTTTTATTTAAATATCAGTTTCCGCGGGGTACTGTCACTTTAAGTCTTTTCGAATATATTTAGATGATGGAAGAAACAATTTAAGCTGAATTTGTTTATACAAAGCGGTAATAACTTTTCTTGTTCACTAGCGGCTGTTTAATGATAAAAAACTCATTATATATATATATATATATATATATATATATATATATATATATATATATATATATAATCCAGTGCTGCGGCGTAAAAATATTCCACTCAAATTGTACAGCGTTATTTTAGAAAGGTTATTGTTAGCAGAAAAGATTTATTTTAAATTTATATGTTTACAGTTAAATAAAATACCTGGAATTCTTTAAGAAATAAAAACTGAATATGACATCTTGGGTCTGTTCAACCAACCGAAAAGTGGCAAGTAAGAGTTATATAACTCTACGTAAAAAATAATGATTCTTAATTTTTAAATTACTTAATGAAAAGAATGATTTGATGTTAACTAGTGCATTGAGAACTAGTACAATAAATACGATTTAACATCAATAAGAATAATGAGAATGGTTAACCAATATCACAACGCCAAAAAATAAAAAATGATGACCAATTCACTTCGAACTGAGACATACTAAACATATTCGAACGAATATGAAATATGCAAGCAGTTATAGCATTAATAACATTTATTTATAGATGAAGGTCACAGAAGAAAACTACAGCATGTTTAAACAGAGAAAAGATTCGGCAACTCAGACATGGCTACCGTCCAACAAGGTCGATAACCTGCTAAAATCCATACGTAAAGGAAGATGCGTAGTTTGATAGATTGGCAAAAATTGATTTGTCTAGAGCATAACATTATCTGCGCAGTTAAAATTTCCTTTAAAGAAGATCTCAATAACAATTGTGCAGAATTAACCAATCAAAATATTGTCTACTTTTGGCTGATTATAGTAAACATTTTAGCATTAGTAGTCACATGAAATAACTAATGTTTGTGTCTAACCATCACACTCGAGCTGCTAATTTATTCCACACTACAGAACAAACAAACGCCGAATACATCCAAGAGGTCGCAATCAATGAAGATAAAGGTAATACATAAACCAGTATTAACAAACATTCGAAAAAACCCAGCCTAATAATCCCGTCAACAACTTTTGTGGGTGAAACGAAAGAACCACCACATAATTATTAGTTAATGCAGGTGAGATAATCAATTAATTAGCAGAACTAATAACAACACGAACATGCCTACTCAGTCAAATTCAGACAAGAGGCAAAACAAGCTTTGTCTGGCTATTTAATAAATGGAAGGCGTGTTGTTAACTAGGCGTCGACAAACTCACCAGTGTACCATTCAACAAAAGTGACTGAGCTCTCAACCTCAATGACATTTGATAACAGAAACTGTTCGTTCAAAAAATGAAGCATAGTCAAGTCCACACGTATGGTACCAATTTTAAAGGTCTCTCGAAATCTACTTCCCCTTTTCTAGTGAACACCGATGTTAACTATAGCATGTGGAATTTTTTAAACTTTCGCCAGTGTGATATTTTCCTGCGAATAAAAATGACATGATTTTAAAATATATCAAGTTTGCGAACTTGAAATAACCTGCCATGCATTGTTTATCTTTTTCAGTAAAACAGATTCGGTACAGCTCTCAACGAAAATTTATAAATGTCTTAACTCGAAATATTAAAAGAAAAATGCACACTAATGGCTGAAGTAGTGTAGAAGGCATTTAAGATGAAAATTAAGCATAAGCCCAAACAAAATTATACGAATACCTGGTTTATAACTTGTCGCATTATGCACAGATTTGAATAAAATGATTCGGGTTGTTCAGCAAGTGAATGAAAATTTAAAAAACAAACAAAGCGCCGATTAAGCACATCTTCACACATATGAATAAATTCGGAAACGTATAAACGGAGATCACATTACGCCATGCGGTGGGTCTCAGTAGAAACTAAGCCCTCGAGAAAAATCTTACAACGCCTCTCAACTCTACTCTGTCTGACAGAAAATTTGGACAGATGTTCAAAGACCCCGGCGGATCCTTCGAATGTAGAGTCGCGCGCGGCCTGACCTAATGACCGATCCCGCGAATAAACGTGTCCAAACATAAGAGCCATCATCTAACCTTTATACAGTTCCAGTCATTCACCGGAATTAACGCAATGGCCTGCTGACGGAATGCATAAATAGCCATCTAGGACAATATCCCGGCCAAAATTATCGGCGTTCCCCAACCAGGTGTGAAGAAGAAAACGTTGACGAGCAGCCAGATGGAACTAATTCAATCCTTAATAAATATCGCTTTGTTCACAGCAAAATACAACGATGACACATTAAAGAATAATAAAGCAAGTGTAATTAGAATAAAATTAAACAATAATATCATACGAATATGTCACGATGAGGCAAAATAAACTTTCGAACTGTGTATGCAAGTGCCTATCTACTAAACTGTAATATAGCAAAGCTGCGAGGCGAGAGTAACTGGCAAACAGAAAGATTGGACCCGAAACCCAAACAAAATAGCTGATAAAAATGATAACACAAGAAATGTACAGGGAACGTTTAGTCAATCTTCAAAGAATTAATGCCCCAAAACATCAACCAATACTTTACTACATTTTCAAATTCTAAATATCATCATTTGCAATCCCGAGCAATGGTAGCCATTGTTAGGCAAAATACTTACAGCAGTTAATCTAATTAACATTTTGGATAACGCAAGATGTTGAAAATTATTCCGATTAATTGCTAAACTGAGGAAGTCAATCATCAAAGAATGATGTAAAGTTCAAAAATTGTCTGCATACACGAAATGAAGGCACGCAAGCATAAAGGCAGATGCGAGAAAGCGACAAAAATATGTGCGAGAGAATGAGTGAAAGGTGTGTAAAATAGTCATCAGAAGTAGACTATAACAGAGCGTAAATGAGTTCGGCCACCTTTAAATCAATTTCAGTCCAATTGGCTTGAATGTGATAAAAGTCGATAAAATATCCGAGCAAGCGTATTTCTCCATCCATCACAAGTCTGATAAAAGTGTTCTTTGCATAAAATAACAGAAAAGTTGTCTCTAAAACGTAATGAAAGACTAATTTCACCTTCTAACTAGACACTATTCCTGTGTTTATTTAAAAAGCCATAAAAATAGTAAAGAATGAGACGTATAAAAATTCTACAGAAGATACATACTTGCATATGCATATATATATATATATATATATATATATATATATATATATATATATATATATATATATATAAAATAAAATGTGGCATTATATTTCTTTGCAGAGTCAAAAAATGCAGAAAACACGTTCTATTGAAGCATTTAGCCTTAATGTATCGATATTTTTGAACATTCTGGTTCCATACACTATTTGTAGAAGCCATTCTTAGAAGGTAACCAGAAATGATTTCATACATAGTCAATTCACAGACCTCAAATGAGTTCAACAGTTTTATGGCACGGAGACTGATCCGGATCGCAAATAGCAATAAGAGAATTCAGGCGAATGGATGCATTTCACTGTACACTTGTATATATATATATATATATATATATATATATATATATATATATATATATATATGTATATGAATCCAGCTGGACATGCAGGATCCAAAGTGCCCACGAAGGAACTGTCAATTAAAATAAACATATGCTTTATGTGCAAACAGAGGACAGATTTACCACAGATCAATTATATATTATGCAAACGACAAATGCTTCACATATATTGACACAGTTCACATGGACATATGTATGAATGCACCTAATGGTCTAATTTTCCTAATATTTATATTGAGCATTAAAGAAAAAGAAAATGATGGACGTACTTCTACAGTAAAAAGCTTTAAGCCTTAGCTAATTATCAGTATAATGAACAATGTTTTGTAGCATTCAATCACAGCAATACAACGAAGAAATCAAAACTTTAACAACGTATAAATACTTCTTTTTCGAGGGTGACCAGAAGATAACAACTTAACGCATTCAGGTAAATTCAAATAATAAGTTGCAGCTGGCTCACCCTGGAAGCAGAACGAAAATGAGCTGAGGAGTCAAGTGAAAGTCTTAAATGTAGCATTGTCGAATTGAGAGTGTGCAAGAATGACAAGTGAATTGACAGCGCGATTGGAGATCTGCGGGTTAGGCACAACGTACGAAAAAGTGAGCAGAGCGGCATTAAACCGATCTGTGGAATGCTGAAGAATTCAAACGCCGAGAAGGCTGAAAAGTTCTTTCTAAAAGACGACGCTCAAACTGAAGTCGGAGCCAGAAAATAACAATAAAACCTAAATTAAATCAATTTAAAAATGCTATAAGCTTAATCAATAACGACTATGTTGTCAGTAAAACGAAAACAAGAGCACAACAAGATACATGATCAACGGCAAGCCGAAGTCACAAAAGACAAGAATTAAAGTTTATAGTAGAAAACTTGGTATTGGAAAAAATCTCTGGTACTAATGCCATGTTAGCTCATAATGTTAAGTTATAAATGATCTATCGGTATGTATTGTGCATCAATTTAACTTGAAAGTTTGCAATGTCTTGTGAATAGTACAGCAAACCGCGTCTGAGACCATTTAATATTTGTACACTCCATGACATCTTTAGGTAAGAAATCAAATGGATCATCAGAGACACTACGAAGGAAAGTCGTTTCCAGACAGCCATCAGTCAGCATACACCAAATAATTGCTCAACCAGTAAGTCGGCTGCAACCGGCGATAGTAATGGATTACTGCAACTAAAAACTGATAGCTAAAAATTAATTGATTAAAATTTCCTCACAATAAAACAATTTCCATATCTACACAATTTTTGTGGGCAATATTTTTATTCTGCGTGTCATTAAATGTTTTAGCAAACTTGTGTGCCCCAATGATGTGTTCACTTGCGACGTTTAAGATGAAAAATCTTTACTAGAATGAAAATGATTAAGGAGCAACTCTCCGTGTATGTAGTATCAATTAAGCTTAATACTATTTTTGTTGTAGTTATTATAATTATCATAACAAAAAATCAAGAAATTGATAAACCTCACCTACGTCTCAAGAACATTCCACAGGTTTCTGTTCATTATCTCCTGGGACGCATATCTGTTCCGATTATTATGATTTCATCATGTAAGACGTAAGCCCGTTTAGAAATTTTGCTAATTAAAATAAAACTTCAAATTCCTCACTTCGTCCAATCGGACAGTATTAGAGACACATAAACAATATATTAACGAAGAATACTGAATAGTATCCGGAACATCGACGAAAAATGGAGCTTAGCAGGATAACTTTCTCCGCTATCTACAGAGTAAGGAATAAAGTCAATTCCACTTTATACGGGTATCACATAAGGGTGGAAACTGGCATCGTTAGGCGGAAATAAGAAGTGTATGAGAAACCAAACGGGAAACCCAATTCAACATAGTGACAATCGTAAACAACTACAATTTATACCAGTTATTCAAAATAAAATTGAAGAAAGAGTGCCAAAAATGGATAACAGCAAACTATTTATTTTCTATGGTGTCATATAAGCCAATTACACTTGAAAACGAAAATCGCAAACACATCAATAATCAAAGAGAGTGCAAGATTATTGCACTGTGATTCTATAAGTTGAAATAGCCGCGATTCTAGAAGCCAAGTCATTGATGCAAGAAACAATGAAGAAAAAATGAAGTTATAGTAAGAAGTTGCGAAGCATGCACTGAATCTCTATGAGATTCAGAGAGTAAAAAAAGTAAGTTTATACCAGAATACCAGGTGCAAATCTTACCGAAACACTGCTCAATGTTATGGTTCTATTTTGTAGAAATCTAGCAAATATTGCACACAAACATTACGGTGATTTGATATTTGACATGAATGAAATGACTTCCGTTTGCTGGAGCTTCAGGCGCATAGAGCAAGGAGTTACAAAAAACGATTTATCGCGCACAAAATTAAGTGAACAGACTTGAAATATTGATAAATTAACAACTTTAACAACTATTTCCTTAGCGCTTCATCTGGTGCACCAAAGCATTTCAAAGTACCTTATTTTTTACTTTTACGTCAGTGCAGTCAAATGAATCAAACCGTTCTTAGCCAAAGGTAAACAGAGCATCGACTAACAAAAACCAAAGAGTGAAACGGCCACACAAAGTACGTACAATGTACTCATGTCAATATTCGAGCGACTACAAAATTTTCGCGTTTTGATGTTAAAATCTGACAACTAGGACACCACAGTGTTCCACCAGTCATCAACGAATCTTTGATCCCACTCCTCGCTAACTAACAAGATGAATGCAAATTATGTTAATGGGAGAATAAACTATTAGTCCGAAGGACAGCAAATAACTAGGTTCCTTGTATACCTACGTACAGTAAGCACATTCTAAATCCGGTGGTTATGGCATTGGATACTAGGTGAAAAAATGGAGCATCAAGTCATTAAGCCAACATTCTCGCATCAGGGAAAAAAAGGGAAGATCGCGAGGCTTATTGAGTGCATCATTATAGATCACAGAGTATCCACTGAAAAGCTAGGATATCATTTCAGCGACATCAGAATGTCCGTCTTAAATGTTGATCAGTAAATAAATTTATTTGGCGACAGCATTTGTGTCGGGACTGAACAGATCTCTTTCTAATGGTGCAAAATCTTTGTAATATTTAATTTTTATTTGAAACTATAACAAAACTACCCTTTCAACGGTAAAAATAAATTATGTTCTACCATAAATAACAGGAACGAATTGTTATTTCACTTAATTACACTGACACAATAGCTCACATTCTGGATCTACCACACATTTCGAGTGACCACAAACAGAAAAAAAGAATATATTTTTAAACATATATGCCGATTAATCACTGTAAGGAAACATAATCGGTCAAATATAGGAGAATATATTGTACCTAAAAAGTAAAACAATATATCACCCAGAAGGAAAACATGTTACAACATTAGAATAAAAAATTAGCCTTCATGAAAAAAGTGAATAGCTAATTGATTTTAGTCTAGATTGAACGTTTCAAGAGAAATTTATAGAAGTCTTAAAAAGAATCTCATCGAACATCAACCTGGCTGCAGAGACCATTCACAGGCGTAAAAATTTTGTGATAAACAAGGTGACGTTTTCTGTTAAACGAAGCATTTATTTTTTAAATTATCGAATTCAGTTCACTTGTTTCGTCAAGGATTTGTGTAGTCACCAGCGATAGATTACACGCACTTCCTCTTAATTAATTAATCTTACCTTATTTTCAATTTTTACGATAATGCGGAAGTGAAGCATCAGGATCAGTTCTGATGTAATGCCGTTTGTGATAATGCTGATGTTGACGATGACCACCAATATCTAATGTAAAGAATCAGTACGTTCAGCAGTGACTGACACGACAAACAAAGAGGGCAAACTTTCAAAGGATAATTGACGGTACCTGTTTTTTAATGTATCTTCTTCAGTCCATGGCTCATCAAACCAAACAAAGACAAACAAATTGATTTGTTAGGTTAGCTTTGCTAGGTACGATGAGCTGTGAATTGATCAAAGTACCAGAAAATGCATATCAAGAATATTCTCGTGAAAGGTGAAACTGGGAACAATCAATTGTTAGTCAAAACAAGAATGAGTTAATCAAACAAAACAGAGTATCGCGCTAAGTTGTTTCCTTTAAAAAGAGAAAATGTTTTATAATTTGAATTTTCCGTTTATAAATTGCTATAATTAAATCAAGCCTGGAATTTTTCATTTCGTCTATCCGGGCAGTCTCAGCCGCGTGCACATGCAATTAACCGAGAACGGCGCAGACTATCCTGTACATCGACAGAGTAAAGGAACTTGGCAAGCTAAATTTCACCGGAATCTAAGCAGTAGGCAAAAAAATTTAATTCTGCTTAAAAATCTATACTAAGAAACTGCATTTTTGTGATGGTGAAAAAAGTCAGAAAAATATAGAATCAACATTTATGAAATTAAATTATTAAAAATGTCTGAATTTGAGATGAGGCTAATTAAAATGCAAATACAAAATGATAGAATTTTGGATTCAGACGTCTGTTAGTTAAACTTATTCATTTATGATGGAGCAATTCCTGTACCCATATATGAATGATTTCGTTTATCTCATTAGTTAATTATAGCGAGGAAATTGTGAGAATTACCACAAATAAGGCATGGACAGTGAATTCCTTTGACATAATGAACAAGTCTAGCTAAATTAGTTAAATGTATGCAGTTATGAGGAACCACGTATTTTATTAGAGTTAATCTTCATTGTTTAAAATCAAGTTGTGAGAAGGATACAACTTGCAATTTTTTGCTCTCACTTGCGTTATTAAAATATAAAAATAACAAAGTGAATAAATCGGTGAGACAGATCATGAAATATATATATATCTTAAACGTGAAAACTCTAAATATGTCGAGACCAACATGATGAGAAGCATTCAGTGTCTTTAAATCACCACAATGCGCTAAAGAAAGCAAAGCGAAGTCGCGGAGACAAAAATGCCAGATGGACTGTTATTTCGATTAAATTTAAACTCTAAACGAAAGTAAACTGTCATCTAGTAAACCACAGAATCAATCCGCACAAAAAAGAGCGATGCATACCAACAGACGAATTAATATTATAGGAATTTTAAAAATTATCAGAAGTAGCGGACAAAAAAATTGTAAGCAGATGTGCTATTTTATGAGTATAAAATACGTCAATACAATGAAGCCTGGATTAGCCGCCAAGGATTTATAAATATATGAACGGATATCAGTCTTACGCATAGCGGGTGGCAGTTAAGACTGAGGTCATAGGACTTGAACTCGATAACTTGAGGACAGTCAAAAGCAACATGGTGACCACTGTTCGTATGATGGATAGAAATGTGTCCTGGTACTTGGCAAATAGCATCGCCCGTCGTCCACCTTTTACTTTCCCAGAGACAAATGCACGTAAACACGGAGAATAACGACAGTCACTCGCAGAATCCACCAGAGCATCAAAATTTGTTTCCTATCTATAAATACTGAGGAATATCGGTAAGGTTCACGATATCGTTGCCAACATGACCGGATAAGGTGCATCTGTCAGCATGCCAGACAATTCCAGGCCAAAAGACAAGTGATTCGTGATCGCGCATACATTTATCACGAAAATGGCGTATTACAAAAAGCAAAGCAAGTAATTATCAGGTACACATGCATTACGTCAGAAGCATATTACGAATTTAGGACATGATTTCCAGGAACTCAAAAAGTTACAATTTCATAGTGCAGCCTCAGAATGAGACCAAAAGAATGACTTTCAAGTGGTGTGTTTACTTACGTGAAGAAATTGAGCAATAGTTTAGTACACAAACTATAAATGATAGCCTCTACCAAAGGATTTCCTACATTAATGTTAATACAAACAGCTGATTACTTATCGTCCCTTTCTACTACCCACAGACAATAATACATGTAATTCACGCATACAACAGTCAGCAATGCCAATGATAACAGCACACATCACAACAAAAACAAAAAATGCAAACTATTTAATAATTTTGAGCCAGTAAAAAATCTTCTCCACCAAGTTAGCTAAGCACTTTCGACTGGCCGTTCTAGTTGATGAAATGGTTTGTGCACCTCCATGAATCGTTGAGCGCTATTGCTTTTTTAGTGCTTCCGATATCAGACAGGCAATCTATAGGAGGTCAGGTAGACGCAGTCACTTAGCAAACTTGGAATGAACGATTTAGGGCTCATTTACATGGCACACATGCCAATTTTTTTTTGCACATTGACCAAAAAGATTTTAGTCTAGAAGTTATGCGGTGCGAACAAATTAGCTACATAGCTGATCAATGAAAATAATAATAAACTCATAATGACACATCAAAATTTACTAAACACTAACTTCAAATTGATGTAAATCAGGCTGACGGACACAGCACAACCGGAAAATCTATAGCTTAACTAACTGTTCGACAAACATTGGCTCTACGTCCCGGCGCGTTGGAGCATTTCCAGGAAGCAAACCGATAATAACGCAATATGTAAACAGAATACAAGCAAACACACGGACTCTATTTTTAAACAGACAGTTTAAAGAGAAATTATGATCGCCGCCTACATAAAGTCTACTAATTAGATTAACTAAATATGTCCCACCCTGCCTTTCACGTTGCTCGTAATTTCAAAGTTTAACCATGATTTCCGGTGTTCATTTATCCAAGCCAGAATAAACTTTTCACATAATCTGATAAATATTTTATTTTCACACGGTTATTAGTTTCGTGACACAGGTCCATAAATTACGGCTTTATAAATTTTAAATATAGTAACAGGTGAAGCACACGGTCTACAATAAGTCTGTCAATAGAAATAATACATGCTGAAGATACAAACGAGTCCTGGTGGAATTTAAGCAGAGCCGCCACTACCTTTTATTCACGAGCATTTCCACTGTCTCCCGGCCAAAACGTAAATGTGTTGTGTTTTCACACGATTTCATATGTACGTTACAAAGTAAGCATTCTGGCAATATGTCACCTACAAAATGTCTAGCTAACCAATGCGGCAAGGCTAGTCTGTGCATGAGCGGAATCTGAAAAGGTTCCGTATTGTTTCCGGTTTGCATCAGTACCAACTTATACAGATAATGGTCCCAAAATCTAAAAGTCCACCTACTGATGGAGAATCACGATTGGGCCTGTTTTAGAATAGTATACACAAATACGTGCCTTCATGTAGAGGAGACACAATAATAACAAATTAATTGATGTGTACAAAGATGGTGAATCCTGACTGATTTATAAATTTGCCGAACAAAAAGAGAATAAATTTTGCGCGGAAAAATAATAGCATTATTGTAAGAAGCCTCTCAATTTAGAGAAGACTGTTCCAAAATCGCGATTAAGCTAGACGCTGTCTGAACAAGTATAAAAGGACAGTACATCACAGATGTCATACAGTAGACTGCTAAATCGCACTGCAAAATATATATATATATATATTCCAAAACATTTCAAAATCGAGTTCGTAAAAATTATTATTTAAGCAAAATAAGAAATTCAATTGTTGATTTGACTTCACAGGAGAATTAAAAATTGAAAGCACAAGTTCGAAACGCACTTACAGTAGCAAAAATATATCTCTCAATACGTATATTTACATAAACATTAATAAGTAGCTCGGTTTGATTAATGATAGATATATATTGAAAAATGGAGCACAATAATTTTAATAAAAAAGATTCTTAACCTATTGTCTTTCTATGAATGGAAAATAATATCTGCGACCAATCTGCTATTAACTGCTCATCAAAAGTAAATATTGTTTCAGTGAAGGATGATAAATAAATATATATGTGTATATATGTATGTATATTGTAGGTATAAGCGTAAAGACAATTCATCCGGTAGACAAGTTTCGTCCTTATCAGGAACTGTCTTTGCTACCTGACACAATATTGATTATATATATATATATATGCAAATCAAACATTATCAAGAATCATGCATAGATTACAGAGATTCGCCGTCCCTTCAAAAATTACATAATAATGATGCGCATAATGTTTCGATAATAGCTGAGATTATACGCCATGCGGGTACGCGCTATATGGAAGAAAAGCCATCGAGGAAGGCAAACGGCGTTGCTATCTGATATCATGAAATATTTTCATACCCATACAAATCTCGGATGCAAAATGGCCCTTCCGCATGACATCCGACGAAGAAGCCTAAAGTATTTGGCAACACTGTGTCGGGCTCTCGGGAGAAACTTTTGTAAAAATTGATAGCTGTTCTTCTATATAAAATATGGTTTATTCTCAACACAATTTATGCATATATATATATATATATATATATATATATATATATCTGCGTTTGTGTAGAGATGAAAAGGTTCAAAGGTCCAAATTGATAGAAAAAAACTAATTGATGAAACTTAGGTCGCCATCAAAATTGAGGTTCATATGGCATCGTGAACATGCCAGTTCGCGTATATGAAAAACTTTTATGCATGCGAATCTCATTGGATTTTCCAACTGTTGCTAAGGAATCGCCCAATAAGGAATAAACCATCACCTGGTAGATGTTTAGTCTTTGCAATTGTTTTCGCTGCTTACGTAATAATACCTATTTCAAAATTATTGATACTGTTTAAACTATCTTATTTTGCATTTATACCCCACAGTACACAGAAAACGCTAAAGTCCAGTGGAAAAATAATTCTTGGTCAGAATTTAATTTTAGAAAAAGCTTGACAAAAATATTTTATAAAATGAAAGAAAATGATAAGACTCAATCCGTATATTAACTTAGCCTCATTTCCCGTCTGGAAAACATGAATTATGCGAAAATGTTGCGCAAAAAATTCCAAAGCGTTTATCAAACAAGTACAATGAATAAGTTGCCTCGTTATTGCTACACTATGCCTCACACGTGAAAGCGACATTCGCACACGGAACAGAGAGCAAACACAGAAGCGTCCGTCAGGTTTTCACCTCAAGTGTCCAAAAATAATATTTAGATCAATTATATCGATCGGTCATTTTAAGCTCCCATGAACAGGGAACCAAATAAACAAACGGAAAGGTTATTTTGGTGACAAAATTTGTGCCGCTATATCGCTAATAACATAAAAGTGTATCGTTTCGCATGGCTCTAACGAGAAAATTCTCTAGAATTTGAATCTGAACTCATCAATAAGGACACGAATGCTTTATAATGATGACGACACGTAAGAAATCAGGCGCTATCGATACAATATAAATTAACCAATAAATCAGGTCACAAAACGACTGAGGGTCAATGTAAAAAGACCTCGAGCTTCACAGCAGACATATAATTTGTTTTAGTTATTTTCCTCCACGAATTGTGTCAAAAATGTTTTACAATAAACAGGCAGCAAAAGAATTAATAGAGCTGTTCAAATAGAGTAATTGTGCACAATCCTCTGAAAAAGTTTAAATACTGAAATTTCCTACAGATTTTGACAATATTAATAATTAATACCATGAACACTTTAAGCAAATAATCGAGTAATTATGCTTTATCCGAACTAAGCGAGCGCTTCAGTTTCATTTGTCCTCATGCAAATTTACCGGAAATTGTTATATTCTCCAATACCAAAAAATAGAGAAATCTATTTTTTAAATGAACACACATAAACACGGTGTTCTTTAATTAATTTGCGGAATACCTTTCAGAACAGGAATTATACAAAGTGTCAAAACAAATGCACGATCATAGAATTTTGACCGTCGAAATGAATAGCAGCAAATAAAAAGTCAACTCCAGACATTGGTGTGACGTAAGAAAAATTCAGTTTTGTTTAAGAAGTCACTGGTAATAGTCAAAAAAGAGTGCCAACGAAGTTGTTAGGATCAAAGTGCGTCCCAGATAAGCTCTCTAAACCTTGTGCAGCAAATAAAAATCACCTTTCAAATTACTGATGCTTTATCTGTTGATTATTTGGAAGTTGGCGTTGAGTTTTAGGTTGTCCGGTATGCGCAGCTTGTTGTCTGCCAGCTCCTGTCGATCCCGAGGGTCTGGATGGCTGTCGGACACTTGCTTGTCTGTCAGATAAAGAAGAACTGTTAGAAAGTAAATCAGGATATAATTCGTAACTTGGTGTCAACCCGCCATTATTATTGAGAGTAACCGGTACCACTCCTGGCATTTGGCGTACACCTGTGCCGGTTGGCTGTGAAACAAACTCACCAACCTGATTGTTGTTGCTGTTGTTATTAGTGTAAACGACATTGCCACTTTGATTTCTAGGCATATTTTGATTCTGCACGGAATGTCCTGACATATAGTTGCCAACAGAGCCATGTCCGACTCCTTGTTTGCCATGATCGTAAGGAAACGGTTGACTAGACCGAAATCTACTTTCTCCATCCAAGTTGTCAAACTTGGTAGTAGTATTCTGTGACGTTTAATTTAGTTTGGCATAAAATTGGTAAAAAGCAACAATTTAACATAGTTGAACAAGAATATCAATTAGAAACATACAGTTTCAAGTTAGGCGTTATGAAGGAGAGTTCACAATTTCTAACTACACGCACGTGTGTGAGGCATAATGTACTTGCACATTTCCTTCTCTAGATTGAAATTTACCTACGGAGCATAATGTTAACTCATGAGTTTGTATTCACCATTGACACAACAAGCCTTAAAGGCATAAAAGATGTATGCAATATTAAAACTCATATAGCCTAGGCACTTGAAGGTAAGGATTGTTGACAATGTACCTGTGCATGAGGCTATCTTTAAATCAAGTTTTCGAGCTTGAAATGAACATCAATCGCAATTGTATATACATTTATAAATATAAATTAAGCATCTTATTTGTCAGTATAAACAAAACATTGTATAATGCAGAATGGGTTCACCCTAATTGGGAACTTTTCAAGTACTGTCCAGAATCCGCTGTGGACAGTATACGAACATGGGCACGTCTGCTTCGGACGTTGTGATTCTAACCATTGAAGCATCCTGTCGCACTCAGTGGTTAGAGTCTTCGAAACAGACGTGCACAGTTTCGGGCCCTGTCCGCGGCGAATTCTGGACAGATCTTGAAGAGTTCCCAATAAGGACGAACCCGGTCTACTGGATGAATTGCTTTTTATGCATTATACAATGCTTAGTTTATACTGACAAATAAGATAGGTTTAAATCAATTATTGTTTTAAAAAAGATTGGTGTTTATATAGAAAATATATTTGTCAGACACCTACAAGCATATAAATTCGTTTAATTAAGTCATTATTAAATGTTTACTCAAATAATTTAAGATTCTTTTGGAACGTGAGCCTTAATAAAATTCATAGTACCCTTTCCATGTGAAAAAACGAAAGGCAATTTTATCAGATACAAGAACCGCTTTTTCGCATTATCCTTCTCAGGTATCTAAAAATGAACATATATTTACATATACATTGAAAGGCAAATGAAAGAAAAATGTAAGCGTGGAGAGAGTTTGAAATAAGAGAACAACTAAGCAATTGCGTACATCACCTCTGGTTCAAACTCAAAACCCGCATATGCTCTTTTGTTTGCATAAACCCGGCTGCAGTTGGTTTATCCATAAAACTTCGTATATGGTTAACCACTTTTTTATTGAATTCATTACTTATCTTAAATGCTACGTTTGGAGAACACACGTGTGAGATTTCAATGATGTATTGCGTGTTTGCAAACATGTATACACTATTTGATTTAAAACAGGTGTTATAATGTTCTCTCATTCGAGTAATTAACTGACTAGTCGATCGACCTACATAGGTTGATCGACAACTTGCGTATATATGTATATTAGTAAATAATAGTCGATGTCGATATTAACGGCGGTTTCTCTTTGATTTCTAGTAAAGGCAAGTGTGTTACCTTAAATAACACTCGTAGTTTGGCTACATTAAATGTGCGTTTTACGTGCTTAAATAAGCCATTATTCAATGTTTACTCGAAAAATTTATATGAATCTGTCGAATGCTACAGTGAATACATGATCATCACAGCGAAGAAATTTTTCAGCCAAAATTCTAGTTAAGTACAACTTATATGAGACTAAAAAGAGTGTGAGGCACCTCTTGGCCTTTCGAAAACAATGCAATCTGATTCCCGTTAGTCAAATAAATTTTTTTTAAATAATAAACTATTACTATTCATTAAAAGGAAAATAAACGAAATTGAAGTACTCAACAGTCATGAAGCATTACCTGAAATACCGTTAATATCATTTAGATGGATAGAAATTTATGAGAAGCTACCGCAGAAATCAGGGTTCAATGAAATGGCCTGTATTAAAGGATTACGTTGCTCTGTAACTCATAATGCTGGAGATATTAACTCCATTTGTGTGCTAGATATACCTGCACGTAGGGAATCACTTGCAAGAGTAATAATACTCTTCTAAAAATGACAAATGTCACTTTAGGTCTATCATAAAAGGATGCTAAGGCACTTATTTTTACAGAAAATGTAATGCTATATCACAGTGACAACAAACAAAACGTTACGTTTAGACTAACAGGAAAAGAAAAAACCGACATAGATCGCCAAATGTCAACAACAATGTTAAAAATGACAGAAATCGAAAAGGCGCACAGTCACATTATTAAACTAGAAGAAAAAATTGATTAAAGGATGTACAAATATAGAAAAATCAGGCACAGACAGCTTAATGATTTCCATTCCAATGAGTCTTATTTAATATAAACCGCGTTTTATCCTATAAAAACACCAGAAATTTGGAGCCAATTAGGGAAGGAACTTCCAACATGATAGCTATATTGCAAACATTAAAAGATATTGCACGCACCAAATAATATCAATCAAGGCAAGAGTGTACGGAATTACTGGAGTAACAGATGTTCAAAAATAGTGGTAATTCTCAATTTTGTGAACTATAGCATACATTGAAATCAATCGTGTTGATACCACGTACCGTCTCGGCAACCACAATGTTAGTATCATGTACACTTTCGTTACTATAAAGTTTGTATCGGGTACTAACACAATAGCCATAGTGTTGGTATCGTTTACAGACTCGGAATATATATATATATATATATATATATATATATATATATATATATATTAGAGTGAGTTAGCGTTGAAGTCGCATTGTCGAGATATTATATGATGTTAGCTTCACTACTGCAGGTTTACACATTCGTTTTCCCACATTCCTCACCAAAATATACAGTGAGTAAAGGCCGTAATACCGGCTCCTACTGATGAGTCGCCAGTATGCACGAAACGAATGTGCACGGGATTATACTTTCCGTTCATGATGACTTTGGTCTATCCTTCTAGTCATAATTGAACTTATTTGTTACTACGTGCGCAACACCTAATACATAGTTGCATAAATATTAGTTCTCCGCCACAAACAGTATCTAAATAAATGACTTAGCTGCGTTAATTTTAATGATGTTGATAAATAGAATAACTTCTATGCCAGAACCCAAGCAACAGTGATACGATAACAAACAGTGCTACTTTATATTACGCATAAAAAATCAAAACAAGTAGCTAATTTAGAAATCCAACAGTAATAAAAAACTGTAAGTCCATAGTACCATTCCAATTTGCAATGATAAAAAGACACTTTAGCAGATGCTACAACCGTTTCATTCACATTTTCTCATCAAGTATCTATAAATGAATAAATGGAATAAGTGATGGTCAGACAAGAAAAATATAAAAATTACTTAACGGAAGAATGTGCCAAATAATAAAAATTGGTCAATTAAGATTAAAACCTTTTAATAAGCGCTCAAGTCACTAAGAACCTTAAATGAAAAGGTATAATAAAAGAATAATTAAAGGATGGAATTTGGAAGGATTGTACTATCCATAATCGAATAACCAGTAATAAGATACTAAGCCAACTGATAAGCCCATCTTAATCAAATATTATTAATCTTTAACTGGAGCAATCGTTGGACTATGATTCTTGCATTGCCTCTTCCTACAATTTGTTAATGCAGTGTTTCAAATCGAGCCTAACGATTGTTCCACGGCTGTCTTGTTCATAATATCATCTCATGATTTCATTTCAATGGATCCCTTTTTCAATTTCTTCATTCTGCTACGATTACATATCGCTGTGCGTCTACAATCCCGCTTTTATTTAAATGAAAAATATTTTTTGCGAAACTGGATTAATCGAAATTACCTGATCTGCGTTTTGACTAACGCAGTTATTATTCCAGTAGTTTTCTTTCTTAAATAATATATTTCGGCTGCCTTCTTCAGTTGGTTAATTGTGTGTTCAGTCTCCACAGAATGCCGGGCAGGATCATTTCCATTCTTACAAAGAGTCCTAAGTGCAGCTCGAGTGGTTCGGATGAAATTTCACACTACCACGATTCTTTTCCCTTTAATCTTGATCACTTTCTTTGAAATAATGATATTAAGGGCATACTTGATTTATTGCGCTTCCCACCCTTAAATGTGAGATCACCTTCAAATACGTCATTTCAAAAGATGAATATGAAACAAACTGTCCAAAGTATGTAAGGGATAAATTAAAGTTCAGCCACTAAGCTTACTTAGTTTGTTGTAAACAGCAGTTATAGCAATACACACATACGCGACGCGCACTTCTCTAGTAAAACGATAGTTAACCCCAAATGAAACTGGCCAGTCAGAATTATAAATTAAATGGTTAAAGTAAACATCACAATTGCTTTATTAGTTTGTTCCGAAAACTTGTGATGCATTGTAGACAGATGAAGGTTATCGACCAAACTCTCCGAATTATATTTAAATCAATTATGTATAAGGTGTTGCACACCTAGTAACTAATTAGTTGAGTAGTGTTAGCACCATGTACCAGCTCGTTACAATAATGTTGGTATCAGGTACTGACACAATATCTGTAGTGCTGGTACTCTTTACAGACTCGGTATTTGTATTATGTACAATAAGTTAGCTTTGAAGTCGCATTGTCGAAGACTTAATATGAAGTTGGCTTCACTACTGCAGGTTTTTACATTCGTATAAGAGATTTACCGTCCTATTTTCCAACATCCCTCATCAAATTATATACTGGGTAAAGGGCGCAATACCGGCTCCTACCGATTAATCGCTATTAAGCACTAAACGAATTTGCACGAAATTATACTTTCCGTTCATGCTGTCTTTGGTTTATCCTTCTAATAATATTTGAACTAATTTGTTACTAGGTGCGCAACACCTAATATATAATTGCATATATATTAATTCTCTGCCACAAAAGTATCTAACTGTTATATATTTAATTGAATGATGTCATGATTATCGAAAAATGTGATAACTCATGTCGATCAAGGCCAGAGTGCATGGACTTGTTAGAGTAACAAGTATTCAGAAATAGTTGGAATTCTCAATTTTGATGAACTTTAGCATACATTGAAATTTATCGTGTTGGTTCCATGTACCGACTCGGCAACCATAGTGTAAGTACCATGTACATTTTCCGTACCATAATGGTGGTATCGGATAATGACTCAATCTCTATAGTGTTAGTACCCTTTAAAGACTCGGTATATATATATATATATATATATATATATATATATATATATATATATTATTTATAGAGTTAGTTTTGAAGTCGCATTGTGAAGACTTTATATGAAGTTAGCTTTACTATTGCAGGTTTACATATTCGTATAGGACATTGTACCGGTCTATTTTCCAAAATTCCTCTCCCAAATATATAGTGGTTAAAGGACGTAATGCCGGCTCCTATTGATGATAGTAAGTGAGTATTAACTCTGTGGATAAGCAAAATTGACACTGAAAAAAACAGAAAAGCATTTGAGGTTCTACCATTTCGATGTTACAATTTTACTTCGTTAATGCTGATGTTTATTATTTATCATATTGCCCACATTAAGAATAGATAACAAAGCGGTTCTTAACAGTCCAAACATAAACAGGAAATATTAGTTATGCGAAATTGAAGCATCAGTATATAATACTAATACACTATTTTAATCTAATCTTACTATGAATATGTCACTTCGGTGAACGGGTGTGAAAACTGGCAATATTAGCATATGGTTACTAGATTAATGGCGTAGAAGGCTAAAACTATCGTGGTCTAAAACCAATATCAGTAACACCGAGATCATAAACATGCTTTACTGCGCCCTATCTTCACATTTAACAGTGAATAGGCCACAATCTAAGCAACAATAGCGGTAACAAAATGAATTGGAGAAATATGTTAAATTCCAAATAATACGCTTAGGTTAAACCGAAACCAACTGTGTGGGCGGACTAGATCAACATAAATGTCATAAGCTCATCATCGGTATAGCAAAGCAATGCGAAAGTGAAAAGTTGTACTGAACTAGGCAACAGGATATGTTTTTAGTTTTGAAATGGAAAGAAAAATTCTAGCATCAAAGTCAGTTTTTGAGGTAAAATTTAAGGACAAGTGCAAGCTGGAAAAAGAAGAAAAAAAATGAAATCAAAGATTACCAATATTTGAGCTCTAGTATCTAAGCGTATTGGACAGTATTTACAATTAGCTAGACAGTTTTTCCATTTTTATATATAAAACAAAACAACAGCTAAAGTTTACCAAAATTGAGAATTACAACTCTTTATGAACACCTCTTACTCCAGTAAATCTATGCCCTCTGGTTTTGATCTATATCAGTTATCACATTTCGCGAGAGTCATGACATCATGAAATTAAATATATAACAGTTAGATACTGTTTGTGGTGTAGAACGAATATATATATATATATATTAACATATATATATATATATATATATATATATATATATATATATACAATTGCGTATTATATGTTGCGCACCTAGTATAAAATTATATTAAATATGACCAGAAGATAAACCAAAGACGTCAGGAACGGAAAGTATAATCTCGTGCACACTCGTTTCGTGCTTACTGGCGACTTATTAGGTGCACAACACCTAATAAATAATTGCATATATATTTGTTTTCCGCCACAAACAGTATCTAACCTCAATAATGTTGACTCATTCTCGTCTACCGTTGGTACAGTTAACCCTATCCAGCCAGAGTAGCTGTCTTTAAATTCCACTGAAGAAATCAAGAAAAACTAGTAACGGAATTAATAATATGATTTATGGAAACCACATACAGAGTTATTGATACCAGTTGCGGAGCTAGTGAATGTTACGCAGAGCATGATTTTAGTCCACGCTTCAATTCCAGCTTCGAATCCTGCTTAATTTGCGTTCTTATGCTTTTCTAGCTCTTTTCAATAATTGAAATAATAATAAATTGGAAGCAAAGTTAATAGTAAACAAAATATTATTTAAGATACTGTTTGTGGTGGAGAACTGATACGTATGCTATTATGTATTAAGTGCTGTACAACTTAGTTCAAGAATGACCAGAAGGATAACCAAAGACAGCATGAACTGAAAGTTATAATCTCGTGCACATTGGTTTTGTGCTTTCTGGCGACTCATCAGAGATTATAATTTCACAGTATTTAACCAGTCGTCGAACAGCATAACAAAACTACCGCCAGCCGCAACGCACTGACGCGTTTCGGCCTTCCATGATCATCATCAGAGTACGACGGCAAACTGACTATCGAGGATCAAACCGCATTGAATATATATGGAAATCAAATTTAGATATACGGCTCTCACCTCTAGCAGTCTCGCATACATTGAACTTGACTGGAAATGTCGGCTGCACAATTTCTACGCAGTCACGAACATTAAGCTGTTTGCAGCTGTCGCGCAACACCTAACACAATGTCAACATAGTATTTTGTGTGAAATACACTCGGGGAACAGCAAAGGCAGTTGGAAGTTCACCAAACGCGTTTTGGTCGGCGCCACTTACTCACCAAGAAAAATTCATTAGACAACGTGATTGTCAAGGCAGAATGGAGATTGCAACTTTGTGCTATTCGTGTATGTAGGGACTCAATTGCCTCTTCAAAGTGAAGGCTGAGACTGTTAGTTTGATCTAGCCTTCTTAACGTAGGTAGTGCAGAAGCGCGACTAGTATAGCCAATGAATCAGAGGTAGATAAACTGTCGCAGTACAGTAAGGTACAATCTCCAGTAACTACCTAGTACGTATAAAACAATCAAGCATACAGAATCCGGTAGTGTTTCATCGATATAACATTATAAAGAGTGAAATAGGAACTTCCGATCAAAACTAAGCACTATTGAGGCCAAAATGATAGCTCAAACTTGTCAATCAAAAGCTTAGCGCTAGGCAAAGGAAGATCAATTTTGCCTTCCATATAAATAAAGACGAAATTGAGTACTGAAAAATGAATAAATCAACACTTCATCAGCCAACGGCAGAAATAAAGTTATCAACAACATTAGTAAATTATCAAAAGAGTAAATAATAATTTCCTGCCTGCATTTTTGTCGAGGAGCTGTGATCTGAACCGAAGTTTCCTTGATTGGATTGATCTAAACCAGAGTTGAAGCATACAGTACACACTCGAGACGGAATATCGAGACCACGGTAGGGTACCGGTGCAAAATGAGGTGAGCATGCGTCACAAACACCAGCTCCACATGCCCGACAATGGTGAATTGCCAGGCGGACACCAAACGCCTGCTCACAGATACGACACTTCTCGCATAACTCATCTGGTTCCCAATAGTCTGGACGAGCCCAAGATTTCACCAGCTCTGTAGCACAAAAACACGCGCGCGCATTAATATTTGGAAAAAGGTGGACATAATTTATGAGATATTACAAACCACTTCAATCGACGTCATGATAAATAGTTTACAGCTTTCATAAGAAATTACATTTTAATTTTAATATTATGGTTCATTTACTTGGCTAAAATCTGTCCAGAAAAGCTTCGCCAGCAATAGCTAAGCAGAATCAGTTTTGCAACTAATTCGCCATTCCATCAAAGCCGCGCATTTCATGCAATTTTCTGCTATATATTAACCTATTTTACTTTATTAGACTTCACTTCAGGTGAATCCTATTTGGCACCGCTTTCGTGCTAAATTTAAAACAAATTTCCGCGAATCGCGAAGGTAATTTATCAGTGACCATTAAGGACAGAACCAGTCAATTTGACATGTTGAATTTTCTATATTATGCTATGTTTATTCTATACTGACAACACGAATATAATCAAAACCTGCTATCAAAGTTTAATTCAATACTACTCTCCAAGGTGGCTTGGCATTTGTATTATAATAACAAATCGGGAATTGAGAGTTGAAACTTTAGGTCGAAAGCGATGCCTAATAGACTACTGATGAAGAGGAGATTGATAGAAACACAATTTAGTACACAACTAGAAATTGCCTGAAATGCGCAGCTTTTATGTTGTAGTGGATAAGTTGCCAAAATCTAAAGAAACTTCCTCTAAATTGAAATATAAGCCGCGCTAATTCTATCAAGTACTTGAGAAATATTCAATAAGAACAAAACCAGTCTAATTGATGAATAACATTAATCAATGTAGCGATTTTGATCAAAACATAAGACTCATTATGTACACACATTTGTCAGCATAAACTAAGAATTTTATAGTATAGAAAAGACAATTCATCCAGTAGACCGATTTTTAAGTTCTTACTGGAAACTCATCACTTGATGAATATTATTTTCTAGTAATTCAATGCTTAGTTTATGTTGACAACATTTTCATATATATATATATATATATATATATATATATATATATATATATATATATATATTTAAATTTGATTATTATCATCCATAATAAATCGATGATATTTTATTAAAAAGAAAACACACAATGGATAGATGAGGGTAACTAATTTCTAAATGTTTATTTTTATGAAACCTAAATATTTCAGTTGAGCTTAACTACACATAAGCTTAAATTACACGTTGAGTTCACATGGTTTTCCAAATGAATGAATGAAAGTTATTTAGGTTTATACACACACACACACATATATATATATATATATATATATATATATATATATATCAAGTGTATGTGGTTTGGGTTTTCGGATGGGTGAGTTATTCAACATGTTTGCTTATGTCATTTGTTTTCGATGTTTAGTCATCTGATTTATCGTCTTATTAGGTCTGGTTGTTTATCCAGGCCACTTGTTTCACGTGCAGATTCTCTAGAATTTTTGTTAATTTTTGTGATGCATATTTAGTGAAAATCGTATGGTATTTTATTGTTTCATGCCAAACCGGTAGTCTTTCCTGGTTTCGTAGTGTTTAATTTAGTTACCCGCTATTCAACTAATCTGACTTTATCGTCAGCGATGTCGTTGTAAGCGCTACATTTTGCGACGTCTGCGTAGATGGAATGTGATACGCTGACTGAATATATACATACGAAACTACTTCAACAAACCTTCGATTGGACAACTTTTCAATGAGTATGGCTTCTTCCAACTTATTAATGGCTGATATTTTACAGGCAATGTTGGAAAACTCAACATTTCCCGAGTTCTTCTGCGGGGCTTAAAATGCAGGCTTACCTTATAACAGAAAACATCTTTATTGCTTCGGACATTCCTGCGCAGAAACCTCGGATGTTACATTAAAGCACACACAAGCACATTTGAATAATCGGTCTGATGTTTTGAATTAACTTCTGTCCGTAAAAAATTAAATTTTTAGAGTTTTTTTATAGCGCGGTACTGAAAACTAGACAAACAACCATTGAAAGGAAGAAGCATTCATTTCATAATCGCCTGATCCGACGGTGTCAACCATGTTTCGATGGCCGATCGTACATGGGCTAACGGGGCTATGGCGGTGGTGTCACCAGGGCGTGGTGGATTTCCGACCGGCAATCGGATCTCCTATAAAATACCACATGAGCCCGACGACGGCACCATGACTCGGCGTGTGTTCCCCGCCACAAAAGGGTTCAACAGCCACAGGATTACATGGACTCCTGGACAGTACCCCGTACTTCCGAATGGCGAATGAGCTCTCAACAGCCACCGGCAACCATGCAACTTACTGCTGCCTTGCAGACTGCGCTTGGATGTGCAAAGGCTAGAGGTGCGTCCTCGATCAAAAAGCCGAGTGGTGAGGGGACACCACTTGTACCAAATTCCCAAGAGACTCCATGAAATGTCATGGAGCCGGCTTATCCTCCAAAAGGAGTCAGCTGCAGTAAAGTAAAGTAAAAGCCTGATCCGAACAGACCTGTCATAATTTGTCCAAAAAGAAAATGACTTCATTACGAAGTGAGACTCTCGATTATGGAATAAAGTTTAGAATTCCTGGCGAAGATCAGGTAGTAACGGAGGCAGAGTTTGAATTAGTATTCAATCAGTTGCCTGATTAAAAACCGACTAATGATGACAGCCGAAAAAAACAGTTCAAAGTGAAGCTCGTCGACGTTTGCTTCCAACAACAAAATTGTTCACAGACAGTGATCGTGTTATTCTTTCACGAGACCAAGCGTCTGGTTGCGACATCATGGATCACGACAAGCATGCTTCTAAGGCGAATGGAATTATTTGCGATCCACGATATGAAATTGAAAATAAGGGTGGTTGCGACAGAGTTATCCCACCTTCTACAGGACGCACACCTCGCACAAACAACCGAGGCCAGCTGGAGCAGAGACACTCAGATTGTATGCTTCACTAAAAACACACAAACATGGTATTCCGTTAAGACCAACTGTATCCATGACAAATCCACTAACGCATGAATTGGTCAAATGGTTGGCCAGCCTATTGAAGAAATCACTTACTTGAAAAAAGTTTGAAAGATACTTTTTTATTTATTGGAAAGAAGGACCAATTGAACATTTATTTCCCTTTGGGTCGATATTTACTAATGTCCATTTAAAGGAAACTATTGAGTTTGTGTGTCAGTTCATCCCCTCCTCAACGTGGTACGACGGTGTCAACCATGTTTCGATGGCCGATCGTACATGGGCTAACGGGGCTATGGCGGTGGTGTCACCAGGGCGTGGTGGATTTCCGACCGGCAATCGCATCTCCTATAAAACACCACATGAGCCCGACGACGGCACCATGACTCGGCGTGTGTTCCCCGCCACAAAAGGGTTCAACAGCCACAGGATTACATGGACTCCTGGACAGTACCCCGTACTTCCGAATGGCGAATGAGCTCTCAACAGCCACCGGCAACCATGCAACTTACTGCTGCCTTGCAGACTGCACTTGGATGTGCAAAGGCTAGAGGTGCGTCCTCGATCAAAAAGCCGTGGTGAGGGGACACCACTTGTACCAAATTCCCAAGAAAATCCATGAAATGTCATGGAGCCGGCTTATCCTCCAAAAGGAGTCAGCCGCAGTAAAGTATGTCCTAGAGGACTTACCTGCTTATAAACCGTGTGAAGTGCATGTGGAAAGATAAATTGATTTGAGTTTTTCGGATATCCAATTCTTTTTCAATGATCAAAAACATAGGTAAATGATAGTGTAGGAATGGGTTTGGCTTTGGCCCCTGTCAAGGTGGATATATTTGTGTGCATGTTTGAACGAAATAACTCTGAAAGACTGAGTAAAGTGAAACTATACAAAGTTTATGCTGATTAAATATTTTTGGTGTGTGAGAACCATATGCATACCGAAGAACTGCTTAATAAATTCAAAGGCTCGATTAACACTTGGAAACAACGAGGATGATACTTTTTCTCTTGGTGTGTGGCTCAAACGTAGAACTGATGACACATTGTGGATATCAGTCTTCCATATGAAGCGGTGTTAAGCATAATAGATACACTTCAACAACCCTACCCATTAAAATAAAAAAAGGCTCAATAAAGACATTTTGTAATAGGGCATCGCATAACTGTTTGCAGACTGGGTTGGATGATATTTGTAACACTCTTATCATTAGAGTTTACTCATTACATTTTGTAGCTAAGATTTAGCAAGATGATATAATAAGACTCGTTGTGAATGGTTGCACACTTGATAAAAACTGGTGTATATGCACCTATAATAAAATGGTCACGAGAAAGTGAAGCACAAAAAAGATGGATTGCGCTACGCCTTAGCGTTCATATATTTTGAAGCGAGCCTAGTTTAATTACTTCCACCACCAAACTTTCCGAATCTAGTGTGAAAGACAAAATTCCACTTCGTTCTGTATCCAAAGTTATCCACAATTGTAATTGTACCTTCAGGCATTCATATCTAGGCAGACACACTAGAAGATGGATTGCGCTACGCCTTAGCGTTCATATATTTTGAAGCGGGCCTAGTTTTAATTATTTCCACCACCAAACTTTCCGTATCCAGTGTGAAAGACAAAATTCCACTTCGTTCTGTATCCAAAGTTATCCACAATTGTAGATGTACCTGCCGGCATTCATATCTAGGCAGACACACTAGAAGATGGATTGCGCTAGGCCTTAGCGTTCATATATTTTGAAGCGGGCCTAGTTTTAATTATTTCCACCACCAAACTTTCCGTACCTAGTGTGAAAGACTAGATTCCACTTCGTTCTGTATCTAAAGTAATCCACAATTGTAGTTGTACCTGCAGGCATTCATATCTAGGCAGACACACTAGAAGATGGATTGCGCTACGCCTTAGCGTTCATATATTTTGAAGCGGGCCTAGTTTTAATTATTTCCACCACCAAACTTTCCGTACCTAGTGCGAAAGACAAGATTCCACTTCGTTCTGTATCTAAAGTAATCCACAATTGTAGTTGTACCTGCAGGCATTCATATCTAGACAGACACACTAAAAGATGGATTGCGCTACGCCTTAGCGTTCATATATTTTGAAGCGGGCCTAGTTTTAATTATTTCCACCACCAAACTTTCCGTACCTAGTGTGAAAGACAAGATTCCACTTAGTTCTGTATCTAAAGTGATCCACAATTGTAGTTGTACCTGCAGGCATTCATATCTAGGCAGACACACTAGAAGACTGGATTCGCGATTGCCGGAGCTCATCCTAACTTGGAGTGTTCAAAATTAGAGTTGTTTTGAGCGTACATCTATAATGAAACACGTTTTGTCCTGTGAGAATGCGATATGTCAAAAAACCCTTTTCCCTATTTAGAAGCTACCGCAATAAACAGATACTGTCCAGAGCCGTTCAAGCAAAACCCATTTTTCCATGCATTGGAATTACCATTAAACGTTCCAAGCTCATTCGAAACTGTATTAAGTTATAGTTGTTCTATCTGGTGTTTCTTGACTAATATATCGTTTTTGTGCTTCTTTCTTTGGACCGTTTATCTAAATTAAAGCTAAAATAATTATTTTGTTTTATTCTTCCAATAAATCAGTTGATAACATGGAGCTAAACCGCTTCTGTAGAATAAGTGTTTTGCAATTTAGAATAAAAGTTTTTAATTGATATAGGCTTCATATTTAATCTTTCAGCAAAGTTAATCCAGAAACAGACAGAGAAACACTAAGGATGAAACTAAGGAACGCTTCGCAGAATAAATAAAATTTAATATGACATTAAAAATCTCCGAGAAATCCAAATAAGAAAATTAGACAAGTTTGAATTTTAAAAATTTCCTACAAGTTTTAGGGAGACTTTTTCTGTAAGGCTGAAGAAAGTTAGCAAATAATGTTAATCAAACTATATGCAAAGCGTTTACGTTTGGAATGAACAATATCTTTCACAATAAACAAATATATTATCGTCAAGTGATTAGAATAGTGCCTTAACTAGTAAAACAATTAAAATTAGACATTACAGGTATAATTCTAAAGGTGAGATCCGCATATCTAATTCTGCTTTCGTTACATATGCATTGCAGCTTGACCCTCGTTATTCAGTTTTCTCTCGTGTTCTAATGATGGTCATAGAAGGTCGAAACGCCTCAGTATGTATGACTGACACTAGTTTTGCTACTCTGTGCGGCAGGTTAGATAAAATAAGATTTATGTTTATTTCAAGCTCGCAACCTTGACCTAAGGAGTAGTTATCACCACCCGTGCAATAAATGAATATTTAATTAGATATACTTAAGTCAGTAGGAGCAAAAGGAGTAAAAGTATTAATGCATGTTTTTCCGGGCCTCAAATCAATAGAAGTCGGCATTGCACTCAAAATACACTATATATTTGTAACATAATGAGGAATAACATGATAGCTCAATGCCTTAGATAATTTTAATTTTAGCGATAGTCAGGTAATCTGTAGTTTAGAAAGCACAGGTCACATAATTTCGTTGTGACACAAGATAATATAGAATCATATATATATATATATATATATATATATATATATATATATATATATATATATATATATATATATATATATGTGTGTGTGAATGTGTTTGTGTATGTGTAATTATCCTACAGACTCACAAAAGTACAAATTCCGCGCTCTTGAAATAGAAGTAGTATCATCGCACAGAAGAACAATTCTGATGAGACCTTATTTCCAGTCTCATCTTCAGGGTTGACACAATACGCACAGGGAAAAACAACTTGTGGCAAATGTGGTATCCTCATTCAAGACAGATCTATTTATATTTGTTTTAATTCCTAAAGTATTTTTTTATTGTCTGCCTTAATATCCGGTCTTCATGCCTAATCTCTAACACCAAAATGTATACGCAAAATTATCCATGTCACCCCTCCACGCACACGACAACCTATATACGCATATGTGTACTTCACTAAAGTGACATTCTTGGTTGCAGAAAGATGACAGATTAAAAAACAGGTCAAATTACACATATGAAAATAAATCCGTCTGCAAGCCGGTAGAATACGGACGAACCTACGCTAAGAAGACAAAATCAGCCAGGCCTCCCAACTTGATTCTAATTGTCGCTAGACTCCAATATATTTCTTCATCATCGTCACCATCATCATCATCATCATACACAGTCATACAAAAGCTAAAAGTGACTAAGCTTTCACGGCCATATAATCATAAGAGTCTATGGTTATTTGTGGACTGTAAAGGAACACTAGATCACCCATTCCTAGTGAGGATGGTTTGTATTCTGAGTTATTCTTCTCTTAGATAGTCTGATAACCAAGGCTGACGAGTGCTATCTGCCCAGATGCCAGTGGACAAAGTTACCTTCAACAGCCAAAACTTTCCGTTCGCACGCTTGCTCTCATTCCGTCACTACACATTTACGAAAAAAAATTATTACACAGTTAGACCAAACTCGAGGCTTCAAATTAAACGGAATTATGGCTGTGTCCCTTTTACACCCGGTTAGGTTCATGCTACCATTCCCGGGTTGACTAGCTTGTGCCCGCCAGTCGTCAGGCCAGAATTTCTATGGCAGTGGTTAGTGAGGATACTCAACGGCATGATCAAACGAAAGATGAAACATCGGCTTTGGCACTTCCCCAAAATTAGGAGTTTCGTCGCCTATCATGTAACAAAGTCGAGGGGTCACTTTATCACCAAAATAAAAAAGAGATTTGGAATTATTTGACGAGCGACATATCGGCAACTGGAGGCGTCCGTATTCCATTGGCAAAAAACAATGATAGTAAGAGGGATCTCAGAATACAAGCCGTGGAGATCGCTATGTTTCGACGCTGCGCCAAACTCATTAAAATCATCAAACTCACGTTGGTTCTCATTAGCATCGTGGTTGGCCGCGACATCCTTATTGCGCCTAAGAGTCATAGTGAGATAATTTTTGTTTCGCAGCAGATTTTGTTTGTTTGAATGCATTGGTGATAACAGAGAAAGCAAACCCATTCGCATATTTTATTGTCGAACGGCAACCAGAAGTTTGCTGAAGATATTTCTTCATAGTTTTCCAGACTCTATGCCGTGTGCTATCGGCTGTAGTTACAGGTGGGCCAACAGAAGCGTGCGCATCCATAAAGGATTTCGTCAAATTTGTACACATTTTCAATGTAGGGATACTCGAGCGTAAAGCAGGTCATATGCAGCGGAAATTCAATCAAATTCTAGAGGCAAATAGAGTGTGGTCATCTCAAATATTTGCACCAGTCAATTGCACATGGTTAACTCTCGTTACCTGGACGGAAGACAACTATTTTTGGTTTACCAGAAAATGATTGAACTGATTAACATGAAATGTCATTGTTCCAACAGCACGGTCTATACCGCTGCGTCTTGTAGCAAAATGCCGTCTGTGGTACAGAAAACCTGAGTTCAACACGACCAGGTTAATGTTAAGAACGAGTATGGAGAACAAGATGTCATCTTTACAGCTATTTTCAATCAGGGACAATCTAACTACTGTTCAGTTTCTCATGCGCTTTTTGACTAGCTTTGTGTTGACATCACCAGCACTAACTACAATTTCTGAAGGCTACTCAAGGCTAGATGCCAAATCTAATAGTTTCAAGGAAATCACACCATTCATTAGAAGAATGGTTGGGAACTGGCGCGTGCACATTTACAACTTACAGAACTAGATTTCATACGCGGAATCAAAGATAGGCCAAACGGGAGTATTTAACTCTTCAGTCAATAATGGTTTTTACTTTTAGCACTGACGCCTACGAGCCAAAATGTGATGTTTTGTTTCGCAGTAGACACCAAAATTTGTGACCCCTAAATGAATTAAGATTAATAGTCGTGGCGATATAGAGCCACGTGCTTCCGTGAAAAATAACCAAAACTTACCTTTTGGTGTAGCGATCATTGGTGAAATATAACTGACAGTGGCTGACAACAATTCAATTACTTTGCGCCCTGCCGGTGGCCCGTTAACCGCTAAAATAAGACAAATAAAGAACATTATTCAAAATATCACAATTGACGTAAACGAAGAAGGACTGCGTCGAGAGAAAAAATAGATCAACGCGTGAATTGAATTGAAATAGTTTTTAGGGAGAGCGTAAAATTAATAGCACCACTTCTGTGTGCAAAGTAAAAGAGAAATGTTATCAGATACAAAAAACATTTCGGTCTCGTTTTCTATGCAATTATCTTTTTATATTTTTAAATTTGCTGATTGTATTGCTTCTAGAAAATAAATATGTTCATTCGTAGATACCTGAGTAGAAAATTGAAAAGCAACGTTTCTTGTATCCGCCAAAATTTCTTTTTATCATTGCATTTTGTAAAACCTAGAAATCGAAGCGCAATGCAAAATAGCATTAAAGAACCAAATTTTAATTGTTGCATTTAATAATAAAAGCACGTGTCTCCGATGAGAACAATCATAGCTAGTATATGGCATTATTGTTGAAAGTCTCTTGATGAGTCCAATATCTAACTACTTCTTAATCTAAATTTATAATAAATTAAATATTAAAACTTCCTTTGACTGCAGACACCTACACTTAGAAAAGAAGCAATATCACTACAAATAAAAAGAATATTATTAATATACAACAGAACTAACTCGGTTAATATAAATTCTAAAAAGACTGGCCAAAGCCTTACTTATTCGGGTAATAAAATTAAACACAATATAAAATAGGAAGAAACATGTTAACTGAAGTACGCTAAAAAATATCAAAACTGGTAAGGTTGATTATATAATCAAAACATGGACTAGTGCATTCTTTAGAAACCGCCATAATATCAAGACGGAAAAAATATAACCCAGAAATTAAGTTAATGTAACTACACGAAATCCCATAAAATATATCCTAGAGCTACGCTTCAAAAAAGATATTAAACTAACAGAAATAAAGCGACAGATAAACTTGTTTAAAGCCAATTTAGATAATCATTGAAAAAATAAAATTGATTCTAAGAAACAGCTGGCCAACAACGACCAAATATATGAATA
This sequence comes from Eudiplozoon nipponicum, assembly GCA_029291075.1. NCBI lineage: Eukaryota > Metazoa > Platyhelminthes > Monogenea > Mazocraeidea > Diplozoidae > Eudiplozoon > Eudiplozoon nipponicum. The sequence continues at coordinate 57,699 of JAQBSW010001092.1, read as the reverse complement.
AAAAAATAAAAATTAAATATGTCGATGTGATGGATTTGTTTAGAAAACAGTAATAATTTGCGAAAATAAAGCCGCTATATGAAATAAAATTTTCTAATAAGTACCCACCTTGAGATTCGACCTGTCCATTTTTCTTATTACGTCGACTGGCAGACAACTTATCGTAACATCTAAAAGTGAATGAGAATATCTAAATAGCCGAAAACGGATAGTTACAATAAGTTATACAATTGAATATTAAAGTAAAATTCAGTAGATCGAGAAATAAAATGTTTTGTATAACTAGCTAAGCACTATGAGTGATGAGGGAATATGTAAAGTGCAAAATTTAGAATATCCTTTTTCGCGCCATCACAATTTGTAAAAAACGAAGATTACATCATTTTCTTTTAAAGGTTGAGTTTTCAATGGATCTGTAGGACAATGTTGTTGAAACCTAGTGAGACGTGAGCTGTAGATCCTGGTTGCTTAGACATTTGATCATTGATGTCTGAGAAGCCTATCTCATAGAGGATATGAAAAATGAATAGGATGAAGTCCGTAGACATATCTTTTGATCCAGATTGTGGCATGGCAAAAATAGTTGGATTCATGCCCAATCACTTTAGGTAATATTTTTACAGTTCGTCTATTAAAGTGGACTCCACGTAATCACCACAGTTCTACGTTGGAAATCCTGGCTGATATGGAATAGAATCACGCTTGGTGGTGATGTAGTCGCACTGGGTGTACTGCTTATGTATTCACAAATATATTTTTTTACTTATTAATTACATAATGAAGTAATAATAAATAAATTTAACCAATCAAGAGTGTTTTAATTGATTCTATTCTTAATAGTTACTTATTATTTCGTGCTTTTAAATAGTCACAAAAAGCCTATAGCAACTCTCTGATTTTCTCATTACAATATTGATTTTCACTATAAATTCGAATTACAACAATATCAAGTTATATATATTTGGTTTCGCGTTGTTTTGATAAACACGAAGGCCAATCTTAAATTTGAGGACGCTGATAATTTAGTTCAAAAGAAAACGAACTTATCAAACTCCTATTCGCACACTAAAACTGGATCGGACTTGGCAGCTATGGGGCTCTCATCCGCTAATAGGACTGGAGCCTTTAAAAATGAAACAGGAGGGAAATCTGCGCAAATATAAAGTCCAGTATGGATTCCAGACTGTAAGGACAAATCAGCTAAAGGACGATGGATCAATATGTGGTGGTTCAACAAACGACGAGCATTAAATTAGTACGAAACTCGACTCTGATAAGTTTTTTATAGGATTCACCGTTATAAGGTAAAAATCAGCACAATCTGAGCACAATTATCATTCTCATCATCAACAACAACAACAAAATGCAAAAAAATACAAGTGATAAGTAATTAATGCTTCCGTCGTAAAGACCATCCCCTCCTCAACGCGGTACGACGGTGTCAACCATGTTTCGATGATCGATCGTACATGGGCTAACGGGGCTATGGCGGTGGTGTCACCAGGGCGTGATGGATTTCCGACCGGCAATCGGATCTATCTATAAAAGTACCACATGAGCCCGATGACGGCACCACTGACTCGGCGTGTGTTCCCCCGCCACAAAAGGGGGACAACAGCCACAGGATTACATGGACTCCTGGACAGTACCCCGTACTTCCGAATGGCGAATGAGCTCTCAACAGCCATCGGCAACCATACTATTTACTGCTGCCTTGCAGACTGCGCTTGGATGTGCAAAGGCTAGAGGTGCGTCCTCGATCAAAAAGCCGAGTGGTGAGGGGACACCACTTGTACTAAATTCCCAAGAAACTCCATGAAAATGTCACAATCTATGAATACCGTTCATGCTACGGCGTCCCCGGCAAGCGACGCGCCCTGTATGCTATCCCCCCAGAGGCTAGGGTGTCAAGTGAAAAAGCTATCTGGTTTTATCAGCGCGAAAAACACCTATTTATTTCGGGTGTTGGAATGTTTCGAACATTGCTTGATATCGGCAGCCAAGCAATCACCGCCAAATATTTATATGACTACCAGATTGAAGTTGCATGCCTGTCTGAAGTCCGACTGCCCGGCACGGGATCAACGAAGATAAAAGTACCGTCGGCAGAATCAACATACTTGATGCATCACAGCGGACCAGTTGACGGGTCCGGGACAACACTGGTGTAGCCATTTTACTTGGTCTATAGCGCAGAGAGCCATGCTGGCTTGGAATCCCGTATCACCGAGGATCGCAACGGTCCGACTGAGAGGAAACCTTTTAACATCACAGTCGTAGCCGTCTACGCACCAACCCTCACGGCTGATTCAGATGTGAAAGATGAGTTCTACGACCAATTGCGAGACCATCAACGGAATTTCCAGAGGCGACATACTGTTTGTTGCTGGTGACTGGAACGCACGAACAGGACCTTCTGACTCATCCACCAGACACATACTGGGAAAGTTTGGTCTAGAGTGAGCGCTGCGAGAATGGAGCACGATTTATCAGCTATACAGAAGTCAAACATATGTGCGTTACCAATACGCGTTTTTCAACACCCTCAGAAGCATTTGCTCACCTGGTATTCAAACGAGTGGTCACACAGCCAATCAGATCGACTACATTCTGGTACGGTCGCGTTGGATGTCTTCTGTCGAAGATTGCAGGTCATACCGAGGAGTTGAAACTGGCAGCCGAGGAGGGTCCGACCACACTCTAGTACGTGCCAAATTGAGGCTTCATCTCAAGTCCCGACGGCGCCGTCAACCTACGAAACGCATGAATGTTGCTGCCCTAACGGACCCATCCCGTTGTACAGCGCTATCTGCCTCAATCACTGCAAAGTTGACTGCCGCTGACGGTGGAACTCATGCCGTAGATAAAACCAATGTGGAGCAGCAATGGAATAACTTGAAACTCTCTACTCAGCAAGCTGCGCTTGAAACGCTCGGAACCATCAAAGTCACCATAAAGACTGGATCTCTGAACGCACGATGCGGGCGTCACAAAAAGCAAAGAGATGCCCGGATGAATAACGCCTAATTATCGCCACCTGAGACGTCGAAACCACGAGGTCTGCTCGGGCTGACCGTAAGCAGTACTGGGATGAAATGGCTTCCGCCATGGAATCGGCTGCAAACGTCGGTGATTTCGAGGGGTCTCTTCCGTCTTATACGTAAAAGCATCCGGTAAGCGCAATGCAGAGACAATTCTACGCAGCGCAACAGGAGACTTGATTTCTGATGTCAATGGCAAAAATCGCAAGATGGGTTGAACATTTTTCGCAGTTATTGAACCGACCATACAGTGGCCGCTCCCCACCGCAACCACCTGCAACATCTACACCCAGCTACGATGTGGACTGCTCTTCCCCAACTGAGGTTGAGATCACTACGACCATCCAGCGCATGAAGAGCAGAAATCCCCGGTGAAGATGGAATTCCTGCATGAATCTACAAGGCCTGTATAGGCGCACTACTGCCATCAATCCCATCGACTGTTCTCTTCTATCTGGAAACAAGAAGCATGCCCGTCAGACTTCGGAATGTCAATCCTGCTACCGTTTCCCAAAAAGGGTGATAGATCAGGGTGCGAAAAACTACCGTGGTATCAGTCTTCTCAACACCGCATCCAAGCTGTTGGCGTCGATTCTATTGAACGCGCTTCTGTATTGAGCGGCATGTCCGTACCCGTCCCAATCAGGGTGGATTCCGCCCAGGCAAAGGCTGTGTTGATCAGATCTTTACATTACGGCGAGTTTTGGAACATCGCAACGAATTTCAACAACCCAACCGTCGCTTGTTTTATTGATGCTTTCGAGCTGCTTTTGACTCTGTTGATCGCGACTCCCTATGGAACATCATGCTGCTCGACGGAATGCCCACAAAACTCGTCAATCTGATCAAGGCCTACTATGCAGCCACCAAAGCCAGAGTACGTGTTTACGGAGAAGAATCGGATGAATTCAGTCTGCACACAGGGTTCTGACAAGGATGTCCCTTGTCACCCATATTGTTCAATTATGCGGTTGACTGGATTCTGAGCAACGCGCTAACTGAGTTCGAAGGCGTTCAAGTATCAAATAACCTATGGCTGACGGATGTTGATTACGCAGACGATGTTGTTCTCCTTGCTGACAGCTTTGGGAGCATGCAAGCCGTTTTGGATCAAGTGGCCCAGTTTTACATCAGCCGTTGGTCTGGAAATCAATGCCGACAAAACGAAAGCCTTCGCCATCGGTGTATCTTCATCTGATGAGCAGCTTACGGTGAACGACAGCCCAATCGAAACAGTCGACGATTTTTACGTACCTTGGCTCAAAAATACTTCCAACTGGTCAAGCAAAAGAGAATGAAGTCCAGAACACGCATCGACCGTGCCAGACTTGCTTTCTTACAATTGAAGAACTCACTTTGGAGAAGAAGTGAAATCAGCCTTTAAAACGAAAATCCGAGTCTACCAGGCTACTGTTCGCCCTGTGCTACTGTATGGCTGTGAGACTTGGCCATTACGTTCTGAGGACTCCAAAAAGCTCGAAGTATTCGACCATTGGTGCCTTAGGTATCATCACAAAGACAAAATGGATGGACCGAGTGTCGAACGCATCTGTTCGTCACCAATGCGGTGACATCATGCAACTATCCGTCTGGATCCAACATCGTCGACTTCAATGGTTCGGGCACGTACTACGCAAACCCGAAGACGAAATGGTACGGCAGGTGATGAACCCAGGTCAATGTGCAAACTGGTGCCGCCGCCGAGGTGGACAACTGAAGACATGGCTTGCAACAATCAAATCGGACATGGAACTCCTAGGTTTACGCAATGTTTATGGTCCACGTCAGCTGGGAGACGTCATTGGCCCTCTTTATGTTCCGAAATGGCTGCCTACGCCCGGGCATGGAGAGGTTTAATTCGGGATATCAATGGAGCCGGCTTATCCTCTAAAAGGAGCCAGCCGCAGTAAAGTAAAGTAAAGTAATTAATGCTTCGTTGCCATATGGCCATAAAAAGTTCTTTTTAATAAGTGATAATAATGGCAAAACATAATTAAAAGTGAGTAATTCATTAAGAGGACCTAGTTACTACCAGTATATTTACCTAGATAACACACAGAAATGTGGCAACTAAACCTCTTCACATCACCATTATGTCCAAGTCAGCTTTAAGGCAAGGCAACAGAGGTAATAGAGCTTCCTTGCTATTTTCACTGTAACCCATCATAAAGAAGGTTAATCATAGTGGGAATTTTATCCACACTTCTCAAAATCAGCGTTACGTCGTCAGAATATTCAGGACAAATAAATCGGCCAGCGTCATCTTTCTTCGCTTCAAAGGGGTCTGCCGAGACCTTTGAAAAGGCCGCGCTGATTAATTTCAGAGATCAGTGCTATTACTGGCATAGTCCCATTAGAAATCTATTAAGATTCTTAGTCGCTGCATAATTATGGTCGGGACGCTATTTTAAAATTAGGCTCACATAATCATCTTTATAGCTAACCAGTGGAAAGGGATAAACTAGAAAAATATAGATAGGTGGCGTGGTGATACCAGTGGCGTAACACGAGCGTACATAAAAGAGCTTTAAGTTGTTTTACGCATCCCCTTATTCTAACTGAGAAGCATACGCTACCCTGAAGGCGTGTTATAAATCTTCATTAGTTGCACTTGACATTATTAGTGCGCAAGAAATAGACAGATAAATAGCGCAGGATTTCAATCATAACTAAGTAGTAACAGGAGTGTGATCTGGACAAACGAGTAAACCAATACAACACTCACTGTAAGTTCAAACATACCCTATAGAACAGTCATTGCCATTCCACCAGGATGTGGTCAGTCTTGGTAACGTAGCATGTGTCCGTTCTCGTCGTATCGTCCACGCCACTAAACCATATAGCTGACACTTTTGAAAGAATAATCCACAAAACACTCATTGTGGATAAGTGCAATACTAAACAGCCTGAAGTATTTGTCTCATACATTTCTGACCAAGATCCATTGTCATAAAGCTGTTTGCTGCGCAGTACCAAGCTCAGCTTTATGTTAACACCACAGGTTATTACTACGGTTTACAAATTCTGCTCTAGCCAGAAACGCCTTCTTATAGCTTTACATGAAGTCATTCTATTAGTTGGCAGAGTAAGTGACAATTGGAACTTACATATCCGTAACGTTAAATATAAGGTTATCTCGGCAGCACCAAATAAACGTCATGTGAAACTCATTTGTTTCTTGAATGGTTGCGCAGTTCCAGCTTTAAATGTCGAGTCTCCGCGATTTGCGTTCGCGGGTTGTCGCTTTTCACTATCAGTTTCGCAAAGATACGATTGATCCCCATGTCGAAGTACACGTCGAGTTTGTCTTCATATTGGCTGGCATATATAAATACATTCATAATACATTTTATTCTCCAAAAATCTCAAGTTTAAGCAGTTGCATAACAGCAAAATTACCGTCAGTCACATGTATTGACGTTTTTCGACCTTTCATGATCGTCATGAAAGCACAACGTCAAACTGACTAGCGAGGATCAAACCACCATGCATATATAGGAAGGCAAAATTAGCCTCGTGTGTCTCAACCTGAGTAACCTCAAATATATTGTGCTCGACTGGAAATGTCGGCTGCACAATTTCTATGCAGTCACTAAATTATATTATTGCAGCTTCTGCCAATTAGATATGAGTAATAAAATTAAACAATCATTAATTGCGCGGGGGATGATAATTATTTAACTCGAATACGTCAGTTTCAAAGCAAAGTCCTGCTTTGTCGTATTATTTGGAAAGTTTCACATGACTCTCAGTTTCCCAAAGATCCGATTGATCGCCATTTCCATGTACGCATCGAGTTTGTTTTATTTTTGGCTGGGTGCGAATTCGTCACTTTCTTCCGAAGGCTTCAACATCGTTCATACTAACCACCGGAAATGAGGTACGATCTAATCTTCTTAGCGTACCTTATTTCCAGTGGTTAGTACGAACGATGTTGAAGCCTTCGGAAAAAAGGGACGAATCTGCACCCAGCCAAAAATAAAACAAACTCGATGCGTACTTGGAAATGGGGATCAATCGGATTTTTGGGAAACTGAGAGTCATGTGAAACTTTCCAAATAATACGACAAAGCAGGACTTTGCTTTGAAACTGAATATCAGGAATTTTATATAATTCTGGGTTGAATAAAATTTTTGACGAAGCGAGAGGAGAACCCCATATTCTCAAGTGCTAGACCTGACTAACTTAAATTCTCCAGCATTAAAATAAATTATGACTTCTCGAGGGTAAGCATAGTGGCCATTGCTCTTGGGGTTTAGTGTTTATATCATGTCTGGAAAATCGAGTTAAATAATTATCATCCCCCGCGCAATTAATGATTGTTAAATTTTATTACTCATATCTAATTGGCAGAAGCTGCAAAAATATAATTTAGTGACTGCATAGAAATTGTGCAGCCGACATTTCCAGTCGAGCACAATATATTTGAGGTTACTCAGGTTGAGACACACAAGGCTAATTTTGCCTTCCTATATATGCATGGTGGTTTGATCCTCGCTAGTCAGTTTGACGTCGTGCTTTCATGACGATCACGAAAGGTCGAAACACGTCAATACATGTGACTGACGGTAGTTTTTCTGTTATGCAACTGCTTAAACTTGAGATTTTTGGAGAATAAAATGTATTATGAATGTATTTATATATGCCATAGGCATAAGCTTACCTATATATGTATTTACGTATAAATGCAAGCGAATTTGTACGCATTTATGTACAAATGTACATAAGCATGTATTTGTATATAAATTTGCGTAAATATTCATGCAAATTAACGAATGCATTTGTGATAATTTGAATGTATGTATTAATGTATACATATATGTTTTCTATATACGTAGATATGCATTCAGGTATGCATGTCGCATTCATATTTGTACGCATGCATTTCTATATATGCGCGTACGTTTGTATGCATGTCTGCATTATATATATATATATATATATATATATATATATATATATATATATATATATATATATATATATTAACGTATGTAAATTGGTATTCGCGTATGAATGTATGCGTGAATGTAGTATGTAAGCAAGTATGCAGTTATGTTTACATGTATGTACGTACGTATGTATGTATGTATGTATGTATGCATGCATACACGTATGCATGAATGCATCCACTTATTTATTCATACACGTGTCCGTATTTACTTAAGCATGCATGCTTTTATGTAGGCATATGTGTATGTATGTAATTATTTAGGTATGTATGCATACAAGCATGTGTGTATCGTGCCATGACTGAAAACCGGACCTTAGCGTTGAAGCTATGGCTTGTGCACCATTATAACTCGTCAAGCCATACTTGTGATAAAAGCCTGTTTGTTTCTCATAACGGCCAGGTCAAAGGAGGAAGATTAACAATCTCAACTTTCTAATGATAATGGACTTACTAGTTTTCATATACAGCTCACACGTAACTATGAATTTCTTTATTTTTGGCAGTAACAGAGTATAAATGCCGCCCTTTACATCGAAATTATCGCGGTCCATTCTGCGCTTTATTAGGGTTTGTAGTATACAGGCATCTTTACTTTTAAACTTTACCTCCTGACACTTCAAAAGCGAGCTGTGTGGCAGACATAGACCATGACCAAAGTATATATGTTGTATTAATATGTTATAATCATCATAAAAACGGATATTAAATGAGAAGTTGCACAAAGTTTGTAGGTGTAAAAGAACCTACGGGTCACAAACACGAACTGCTTCATTGGCGTAGCCACGCTCTGGAACTTGCGTTCGCGCCATTGAACAACGAGCGCACACACCGCGGCCACATGAACGGCAGTGATGCTTTGCTACATCGTCTTCTGTCACATAATGCTCAATTGAAAAATTGCGCGTCTTTACAGCACCACTTTTTCCACTGAAATTTAATAAATTCATGTGCAAGCACATAGTTAAAAAGCATAAAATGGCGTAGATCGTTGCAGAAGAATTACAGTTTGCCACTTACCAAAAAACTCAACACAAATGCATAGGAACAAATTTTATACAATATATATATATATATATATATATATATATATATATATATATATATATATATATACCTGCATTGATAAAGCATAAAATTCACAACTAAGTCATCTACCAATCAAAGACTACTTGGAATCCCATTTATGCTACGTAGACTTTAGATATGACCAACTGTAGCTACCAACGCCTGGAGAGAATTAGGAATCGTTTTATTGCCTGCAAAGCGTCAGTAGGTATTGCTCGACAGCAAAATTTATGAGCTATTCAGCCACTAACTTATGCATTATATTAAATAACATGGTTCAGTAAATATAACCATATATAAAAACATAATGATGATAAAACAGGCAATCATTCCGCTATATACTTGCCTTACATTACGCTTATTAAGCCAGGAAGTCAGCTGTCTAGCTCCACTACTAGGCGTAGACAATCAGACTGCATCATCAGAATCACGCATCTGTAACTTTCATCTAAGCAGCTTAAAACAATCAATGATGCTGTTAATCGCCTAATAATGAATGCCACCAACGAGGTTTCATATTTGTTAAATCTCCGCGATGTTGGTTCATGGATTGTCGCTTTGCACCAACAGTTTCGAAAAAATCCGACTGATCCTCATTTTCAAGTACGCATCAAGTTTGTCTTCTTATTGGTTGGGTGCGGTGTCGTCCCTTTCTTCCGAAGGCTTCGACGTCGTACAAACTAACAACTCGAAATGAGGTACGCTCTAATCTTCGTTGACTGGCAACGTTTCGGAAAGATGTTTCCCGTACCATCCTCAGGCCTCTAATCACAATAACAAAGTACAATGCTCACAATATCAGGTTTAAAAAATGTGTGCCTTGTACCGTGTATGTATGATGGTACGGGAAACATCTTTCCGAAATGTTGCCAATCAACGAAGATTATATCGTACCTCATTCCCAGTGGTTAGTATGAACGATGTTGAAACCAACGGAAGAAAGGCATGAATCCGCACCCAGCCAATAAGAACACAAACTCAATGCCTACTTGGAAACGGGAATCAATCGGATCTTTGCGAAACTGGTAGTGCAAAGCAACATCCCACGAATGCAAATCTCGCAGATTCAGCATGTGAAGCTCACATTTCGCAAACATTTAAGAAATATATTGTTTCAAACTGTGTTCTACTCACAGTTCAGTATATTTAAGTATTTATCAATGCCGGTTGCTTTCTTTAAATCAACGCGCATGATGGCCGACAAATAAACAAAAGTAAAACACATATACAGGCGAAGGCTATCTTGGTTGGATAAAACGCTTACTGTGTTCTGTTTGACTCGTTAGTCGAATTTCTACCTGTCGAAATTACACCGTTTTCATCACAAACTTCATTATTCCCACCAACAGACTGTACAGCGTTGGCGCTTATTGCAGTCGTAGAATTGGCATAATTTAAGGCCTTCGCGGATGGTATATCAGCATCCGCCACAGGACAGCCTTCAGCGAATTTCGTCTGACAAACAGCACACGCAACAATATTAGCATTTGGCTGCCAGTAATCAGGCGCAACACTGTCCGTTATGAGGTCGCCAAGTCGACGCACTGGCGGACCCGCCAGCTGACTCATTTGCGTAGAAACACAGTTGATTCCGTCAAGAACAAGCTGGCCAACAGGATGGCAACCCTAACAGATAAGCAACGAAAAATGACAAAAGTTCGCTTAAAAATATGCCAGCCACTACTGGAAATGCGTTCCATGTAAATTGTGACAGCCCTTCAGATTCTTGTTAAGACACCGTAAAACTAATAGTATTAATTCGAAGATGAACCGTATGTTGTAGATTTTATGCGAAGCTTATTATCTTTATAGAATAATGCAGACAGCGAGTTAATTCCGACATTATACTTTGCTCCTGATGTTCTGACGTTCTAGTGAAAGATTGCGCATTATCCGTTCTTGATATAATTGAGGTCCGAGTACGGAAGTCAAATGCAGGCTTTAAAAGATTAATGGATACTGGTTTAGGGCTTACGTTGTAAGTATCGAATGAGACCCAGTATACTTTGGCTTCGGCGTAGACTGAACAGCATCAATTCGCACCTAGGCTTGTTTACGCGTGTCTAGTGCTTTCGAAACGTAAGCCGACGGATGGTGCAACGGCAGACTGTTTAGAACACGCTGTAGCTGCTGTGTAACAGCCGCCGCTGTTGACCCATCGCTATTGACCTCGAAACTACTCATCAGATGTGCAGGGAGTTTCGGATTCTGACCAACTGCGCAATTGACGCAATAATCCCATCACGATGCCTAGATTACATGCCAATTAGTACTAAATGGAGTGCAATAAGCCAATCAGTTTGTTCGCCAGATGCACATAACGCCTCTTTTAATTCGTGATGTATGCGTTGCACAAGACCGTTACACTAAAATTGAGCGCTGTTGTTCTTCGCATACCACCTCCCAGGAATTGTAAGTTATCGTGAAAAATACGCGTCATGAAAGTAACACCTAGACCAGTAACTACCATAGCTGGTACACTGAACTTTGCCATCCACAGCAGCGACAAACCTTAGGTGATAAACACTGTATTTTGACCAGTTAACGAAACGACTTCGAGCCATCTCGCATAGTCATACAGTACTGGAAGCCACGCACTTCAGGAAGGAAAAGAACGTCAACGTGGATAAATCTGAAACAGGCGTTAGGCAGATCGAAAGGGACGAATTTAGAATGTGTATGACATGAGTGACAAGGTTTTAATCATTTGGTGAAATGTGCCTAATGATCGGCAAAAAGAAACGTTCTTGTAACAATAGTCTAGCATACCAGGATAATTCAAATTATGGTATGCAACAAATACCGCACGCCGACAATCTGGTGGGAGCCTAAACCTGCTGACCAATTCACCCTCAATGCTACATGCGATAACTTCCGCATCGCCTGGCTTCAAACAAGTAAATCGGTTTGGCTATCTACATCGACATGATGTGTATTTTGTCTGCTTTTGTTTTGTCTGAATGTCATGTGATAGCGAGAATTTGACATTATGAGAAACTAATGAAGTTAATTCATTGCAAGGTAAATCAACGGTCACTACATTATTTTTGCCTTTCACACGCCTAATGATAAAATAAAACTAACTAATGCGAATTATTTACCGAATTACGCTTTGTGTATAATTCAGAGAACCTTTATATGGTGTCTCAACTAGCGATGCATTGTCGATCGTCACTTCGAAGGGATGACACATGAAATAATCTCCAAAGTGGAGGCAGGAGTCGTGTAATGCTAGTAATTCTCTTAACATTGCCGAATATTTATTTTATGAGACTCGATTTTCTCCAATAAAATGCTATCAAGCGCAGTTCATTCTCAATTTCTTGTTCTAGTGTAGCACCAAGGGCTATGCCAGATGCACCCGTCGAAAATATCAGCGGTAAATTCAGTTGAACAGTATGCAATGTACTGTTACGCACCAACAGACCTTAAATATGTCAAACTTTAGCTGATCTGTTGCATCCCTACACAAACGCGAGATGGACCCTGCCTATGTCAGGTCTTGGCAAGGCCACGTTAGGCATGCATGTAGTTGCATAATCATTGGTATGAAGGACCGACAGTAAATTAGCATTCCAAGAAAACGGCACAGTGGTCGGCGATGCCGGAAATCTTTTGAGAGTCTCAACTTTGCCATTTGTTGTAATTTTAACGCCATGCCTAATTGAGTACCCTAGGAACTTATCTTGTTTCTGGGCCCAGACATACATTCCATGTTCATGACGAGATTAAACTGATCAATACGAGCAAGCGTTTGTTTAATGTCGGTAAAATGTTATTTTTATATCATCAGAGGCTTTGAGTACGTCGTCAACGTATGAATGGGTGAGCGGATCTTCCTACAATATCTCGTTTATGAATTTATTAAATATCTGTTGCGCATTGCTTAAAAAAAATTGCATTCGAATACATTCAGATAAACAAAAGGTGTAAAAAACGGCTCTTTGTTATGCTCCCTTCATCTAGCAATATCGAACCATTGTATGTGAACCATTTACACTTTCGCGTAGTTTGTCGGGTATCAATCGGGAATCGTGACTCTGTTGAAGGCAAGGTAATAATTAAATAAACACAATTCGCCAACTTGTAGTTTCGTTTGCATGTGTTTCGGTGATACCCTTGTAATAGGACGAATGTTATCGTTCTCAAGCATCTCATGAAAAATGGCCTCGGTTACCTGCATTTTTTCTGATCTAGGAGTCGAAATCTAGCGAAGACTGGTGGGCCTTTAGTTGCTATAAGGTGCCGTGTAGTCTGTCTAGCCGTACTGATAGTCTGATATTTTAATTTTTACAATCTTTGGAAAACGGAAGACGATTTTGCGTACTCGTGGATGAGCGGATTCGAACGAGTCATTGTTCTTAAATGAAAAAGTAGGTGAGTGCCACTACTAATAAAGGTATGTAAAATTTAAATTTTTGACTGAATCTAACAAGGTAACTTTAACTGTATCAATTATCAGTCCATACTTTGTCAGTAAACCAAAACCTAATGAGCAATATAACACGTTCGCGAGACATACATGTACAGGAATGCATAACGTAGGACTAATGAGATCCTGAGATTTCCCATGCTATGATTTGATAGACCGGCAGGTGGCGGCTTTCAGCTTTGCATCTTTGCTGAAATTGGATGATACTAAGGATATCCCAACACTAGTATTCAAAAATAGTGCCCGCGAAAGCAGATATAAAACAAACACTACCGTCGCGGTTTGCTGAGTAACAGAAGCAATACACATTGACCTTACTTCCGCTGTAATACTCTAATCATGGCTCTGAGCTTAATTCTCTGGTACGCTGTCTGTGGGCCATCGAATAAATTAACACATGGTACCATCTTGGCAGGTTTTTGTGCAATTTATACTTTTGTTTTCCCATATACGATGATTTATGCCCAAAGTACTAGGAGTGGTCAGTTGGGTTCAACTTTTCGACTGTAGACAACTGACAGATTTTCTGGATGCTGATAATGGTACACTATGTTGCTGACAAGGTAATAAGGGACCGGGACACTGCGCACGATTTGATGATGGTAAGGGAACGCACGGTCATTGCGATGACTAATGGGACAATGTGGATAATGGGATTGAATGCTGGAATCCTTCGTTCTACTGTTATGCATTATTTCTGCTAGTATGTTTGTTACACTAAACAACAGTGATTGTAAATTAAAGAATGCTGCCTCAAGTACCTCATTACTACTTAATGAACTAGCCGGTAAACCTAACATAGTGACACTTGAGAGTTGAAATATGCTGACAAAAAATTCGTACATAGATTAAATACAAAAACTGAGTGACCTTTTACACTGTAAAATAAAGCTTGCAACGTTGATTAAAGACATTCCATAATTCTACAAACTTGGAATATGATTACATGTTAAAGAGTCTAAGAAAAACGAGAATGACTAGGATCTAATACTAAAACAACTCAGATTTAAGCATTTATACATGAACTACAATTCAAATATCGCTTCTGGATAGCTTTAGTAAAACGTTAAAACCACATGTGCATCATTGTTCTGTTGTTAGCGAAAGTTCACTTATTATCTAACACTAGATTAACATGGAAATTAATACCTGACCCATTAGGTACTTAAATTTGTCAGTATGCCTAGAGCACCAGATTCCGAAGCAGACGTGCCCAGGTTCGAGCACTTTCCACGGCAAATTCTGGCCAGTACGTAATGAGTTCCCAATAAGGAGGAAACCGGTCTACTGGATGAATTGCCTTTTCTACACTATCCAATTCTTAGTTTAAACTAACAATTGGAGGTACTTAATAGGTCAGGTGTTTATATCAAGTTCGCAACCTTGATTATAGTAAATGTTATCACTGCCCGCGCAACCAATGTTCGTTTAATTATATAAATGTTCATTTCAATACCACTTCCCCATGTAGTGTGGTGTCTGTTCAATAATGACAGATTGTAGATGGTTAGTTGGAACTCTGGGTCTAAATGGATGCCGTATGGACTGACCTTCCTTCAGATAGAGAGCCCAATTTTTGCACATATACACAAATGTATTGTGTAAATTCAAAGTTTCAAGATAATATTCAGTTCACATTATTCCAAAGATAAATACGTGATGTTTGAATAATTAACGTACGTTGTGAAATCCGTTTTTGTTTTAAATGGTAGTCAAGAGTTTGGAATCAGCATACAGATCTATTGGTTGTCTTAGTGCCTGTAATGGGTTAACGCCATAAATTCACAATTTCCAAACTAGGCAATGAGAAACTTAGAAAACACGCGCGTGCTTGAAATTAAGTCACCAAAACAACCTAAAAGACTATGTTTTGAAGGGTTGTTGTGCAGTGTCAGCTTCATTTGATGAAATTCCGCGAGTTGCGTATGCGGTGGTAAACAATCTTTGTTTACCAACTGCATTTCCAACGGTTAGTATGAATGATGTTGAGGCCTTCGGAAGGAAGGGACGAATACGCATCCAACCTGATCGTAGACAAAAAAAAAGAATACTGGAAAATGGTGATCAATCGGATCTTCGCGAAACTGATAGTGCAAGGCGACAACCCGCATACGCAACTCGCGGAATTTCATCAGCCGAAAAGACTGTTCTAGAAAAAATAAATGTGCACAATTCGTACCTTAAAAATGAGCAATGATAAATTTAACTGTCACACTAAAAATTTATTTGTATAAATATAAAAATAAAAATGGCCCTAAAAAGAGCCAATGCAACGTGTCTACAGGGTGGCCATATATATATATATATATATATATATATATATATATAGTGTGTGTGTGTATATGTGTGTGGCGAAATCTACAAGGAGCCAATGCTCGTGATTGCATAGAAATTGTGCAGCCGACATTTCCAGTCACGTACAATTTATGCAAGACTACTAGAGGTGAGAGCTGCCCGTCTAATTTTGCTTTACATATATATGCAATGCGGTTTGATCCATGATAGTCGTGCACTGACGATGATCATGGAAGGTCGAAACGCGTCAAAGCGTTGCGAATGGCGGTAGTTTTGTTGTGTTGTTCGACGATTGGTTAAATAAAATGGGATTGGTGTTTACTTCAAGCTCGCAAACTTTATTTAAATAATTGTTACCACCATCCGCGCAATCAATTATTGTTTAGTTGTATTGTCCCAGTAAAGATCTGCTTCTTCCTGGTCTTACATTTGTCTGTTTAGTTTGAATTTGCATGTTAATAATTTGCTCACTCAATTGGCCAGGATATCCATTAGACAATAAATCATTCTCTGCTGTATTAAAGTCGTTACCTTTTAAATGTGGATCGATTAGTTAGTTAACTTTTGAAACACAGCCGCGAACTGTTGCTAATACATACTGTATTGACATGAAACTTTTCCAACAAAAATACTGTGCAAACCAGGTTGTTTTATAGTAAATTGTTCTTTAAAATTTACCATGCATATCTAACTTAAGTAGCACACAAAAGAATGTTAAATCATTGTCTCTATCAACCTGGGACGCGAAACTGCTGTTCTTTGAACATTTCAAAAATTTGTACAGATGTTCGTAGCTGTGGCCGGTTTTCAAGAACAAGAAGGATATTCTATGAATGACGTATATTTGCTTATGTCACTCTTTAAGGATGTGCTTTCAATATCACCTTTAAATATGGGAATGATACTATGCATTTTATAAAAACTCGCATTCCAAAGAAACAATTAGGTTAATATATATATATATATATATATATATATAAAGCCGCTAAATTTAAAAAAAATACAACCTTTTGAGAATATTTAATTTTGTATTAGGTGTTGAACACCTAGTAACAAATTAGTTCAAATATAACCAGAAGGATAAACCAAAGACAGCATGGTTATACTTTGCGTTCATGCTGTCTTTGGTTTATTCTTACGTTATATTTTAACTAATTTGTTACTAGGTGCGCAACACCTAATACAAACTTCTATATATATATATATATATATATATATATATATATATATATATATATATATATATTAGTTTTCTGCCACAAACAGTATCTAACTTTTGAGAATCGTTTGAAAAGGGAAGACTGTCGCACGAAAACAATTGTGGGAAATCAAAGCAGCACCTAGTTTTTCACATCAAAACCAGATATAAAAGAAAAAGAAATTACATTAACCCAACTAGAAGCAAAAGAAATTAACGTTAATCAGCTTTTGAAAAATAGTAAACGACCATATATCTTCTAAAACATTAACTAAGTGAAACTCATTGAACGCAAAACCACAGCTCTCGCCTTATCGAAAGCGAAGCATCAGCATACTAGACTGATACAATGCTGTTTATAAGTCGTAATAGTAGTACAAATGGAATTAGTAGTTTTAATAATGCCAATAGTGAGAATAGTAGTAGACATAACTCATCTATTGCATAAGATTTCAAATTCAATTCACTTAGCAAACCATGGCTTCGTCAATATTAGGCAATAGGAAAAGAGTAACTCTGATTGCCGCCTAGTTTCTAGCGCACATCCTTCTGATTAATAGGCTCACATGCACTTCGGTTTTAAGCTTAACAGAGTGAGTAATTTTGAAATAAACTATAAAGTTATCATGATTAACATCCACTGAACATTTTTCGAGAATTTTTCAAAAAATAGACAAGTATCGCTTTTACGGGTGGTCATATAAACTAGAATCCGGTAAACAAGCTTTAAATGAACATCACACACATTGTTTAAGTAATCGCATAACACAAATGAAACTGCAATTAACGGAAACAAGTTAGACAATGAATGTTTGACAGACATCACAAATGATATTTTGATATCAAATTTTGAAAAGATCTTATTTAATAGTATTCTAGCACAGGCGTGCTGTATGTTTATATCCAGCGATATACACGCATGTAGGGATATCTAATAATACTGAGTTTAAATTTGTATGCACGTGTGCATTTGCATGCATTTAGATGAATTGTAACAGTATTGTTACTTCCGCTTCTTTTAAATTGATGTAGTTTCAGAACTTATAGTTAGTTGGTAATTATAAATTAGTGCGAACTTTAACATTATGCTTATTTGTGCTTATCTTCGTTTTGCATATTGACGTGTTATTTTCAGACCATGGAAGGTGAATGTCGTAAATAAGTTGAAAATTTTGTGAATAAGCCAAATAACTACATAATAGGCATATATCCGGAGCGCGAACTGAAACGCATTTACGCTGGTAGCTTTATTTTGGAAAAAGAAAATAACTGTAATCATTTATTATAATCAAGGTTGAGGTTATGATTATAATAATTGTTATCACCGCCCGCGTAACCAATGTTCGTTTAACTGTAATTATTGTATTAGTCAACATGCAGATCAGGTAAATTCGATTAATCAAGTTTCTCATTTTTTTTGCTTTTAATCGACATTAGGCTGGTAGTTGTTTGTGTGAGATTGACGACAACCAGTCCAATTAGATACTTTTCTTGAAAAATCCCAACACCTCATCGGTGTGGTACTTCGATCATTAGAAAGATTTGCATCATATTCACGTCTAAAATGGGAAACACGTGACTGGCTACATTGTTCCTAGTTATGCGAAAGTGAAGCATCCATTTTAGACGACCGTTATATTTCTGTCTATGATAATTATCATCGGTAGATGCGTGCTTAATGTACCTAATCCAATCTTTCTACTAATGCCATACAGACTCCTCTACAACGGAGAACTGCGCTGAGTGAAAGAAGTTTCTGCCTGCTTTATAACTCAAATCACAGCCACTATCAATACCACATCCACATTTAGAGTGGTGTCTGTTCGATAACAAAAGATTGGGCATGATTAATTTGAACTTCAGGTCTAAAGGGATGAAATTCACGCACAACCTAAAGGAAAGACTAACCAAGAAACATTAATTAGTACATAACTGAAAACTGTGTATAGTGTGCGGCAAGATGGCTCAGTAGCTAGAGCAACAGATTCCGAAGCAGACGTGCCCAGGTTCGAGCCCTATCCGCGTCAAATTCTGGACAGTACGTGATGAGTTCCCAATAGTGATGAAACCGGTCTACTGGTTTATTGGCCTTTTCTAAACTATAAAAAACTTTGTTTGTATTGACAAATGTAAGAATATAATGGAGTTACTGAATATATCAAGATCACAACCTTGATTAAATTAAATATCGATCTTGACGTAGGAAATTTAGTTTTCTTTAAATTTGGTCATCCTGAAGCAACTAGCCTTTCCTTAAGACGTTATGCTATTCATATGACATGCCTATTTATAGGCTCTTTTCCCTTGCCCATCAAAGCGACTGTCGAGTAATATTTAGTCGTAGGTAAAAATATAAGCGCGAATAAGTTAGCCGAATTTCTGATTAATCTCTTGCCTTTTAACCATTCATAATGAAAAGAAGAGATGCAACGTCAGAACCTTATAGATAAATCTTTCGAAAGATTTATTTTAGCCAATCTGATTAAACGAGTACACACGAGAATAGAACTTTTCAAACTAGCAACGAATTATTTCTGAATAGTAGTTATTGATCCATATTCAATATGCTACGTTCAACTACCGTGTTTCGGGGTATTATACGGCAAATCCAGTTGTCTATATATTTCTTCGCTGTAACGAAGTTAACATTTTTTCTAAGCTTAAACTAAAGACTATGACACTCAAGTATTTTTTTGAAATTTTGTTGCGGTGTGTACGCTTCAATCATTCCAATGCTTAAATCTGCTATTGTGAACATTGTACTGTGTTGCCTGAGGATGGTGCTGAAAAGTAGGCACCGAAACGTCGCCAGTAAACAAAGATGTGATAGAACCGCATTTCCAGTTGAACAAAGAAGTCAACCCGATCAAAGACAAAACAAAATTGGAAATTGTGATCAATCGGATCTTTGTGCAACTGCCCGTGTACAGATATTACCCGCGTACGCAAAACGCGGCATTGGAATAAAGACTATGACATCTTTTTATTACAACCATAATTCTTTTGCACAATTAGTCTGCTGCCTAGTGTTCCGCGTCTTGAGTTAAGCAAATAAGCGTAAACAAGCTAACTAACAGCACCGATGAGATTTACTTTCTTTAATTCATTTATGTTAATAGAAAAAATGTCTGCAGTAAATTTGTTTGTAAATATAAAATTTACTAGCAGAACCCAAATACCTTACTGTAGTTTACTTTTTATGAAATGAATACCATAAAATTTATATGACCATCATTAAAATCTGAACCTTACCGCTGGTACAATAGTTATGTTCAAAATTCAGTATACCATGCTGGTCTTGTTTTTTTATGTTGATGAACAACTAAACAATTTGTCTAGATCTCATAAAAAGCCTTCAGTGAATCAAACAAAGCCGCAACAACTAGTTTTGAAACCGACTTCTTAAATAAGTCCGGTATCCATGAATTCCAAAAATCAGACCAGTAGAGACGTTCTCTCCTAATTATAAAATTATCAAAACAGTTCCGACAATTTTTTTGGTTCATAAATTTCAGGGGACTGTCTCACAGAAAGATTTATCTCGCAGTTACAGACTCATCACTGTTGGGCTTCAATTAAGCGCTAAGTGTTTCAACTCAAATAGGAGTTGTTTAACTCACACGACTTTTTCCCGTTCCTCTCTCTTATTTCCTTTCTTAGGAACAAAGGAATTATTTATGCAAAATAAGCTTCATTTATGAACATCAGCTGTATACCCCGCGACAAGAATGAAGCGTACTTGATTCTCATTCTTAGTTAAGGCTAGTCGATTTTAACTCAACAAAACCGTTACCAGGATAGCAGTCGTTTCTGTGACTTTCTTGTCTGTGATGCATACAAGGACGTTTGAAGCCACAATTAAATCTGGCGACTACCATGTCTCATATCCCTTAAATCTGGTGGGCCTACCTGATTCACTGGCTATATCTCAGAATTAATTATTTTATAATTTTATCAACGAACGAGCAAGGAGATATTTTCAATCTTACTTCATATACAATCACTAAAAAATGAGACAGAATTTCAACAAATGCGTAGTTCAATTCGTAAGCTGTATGCAGAATCTGAGCACTTCTCCAATTCCACAACGGTCCTATCGGGAATTCCGACTATATAACAGACGACATTAATATGCGGGGGGAAATCTAAAGCAACTTTACTTATTTATTTATGACGTAGCGCAGAAATCTCATTTAACTTTAAAAGGCGGGTGTAATGTTCAGCTGTACGCATGCTAGTAAGACTAGGAACTATAGTGGTAAAGATTTTAGACGCCAAAAGTTATTGGATTTCAGTTTCCTATGAAGTAGAATTCATACAATGCATCAATATTAAAACGCTAGGCTACAGGCCGTAGGTGTGCCATTGTATCCAAAATATGTGCTCCTCTTAAGTAAAACAAATAATGCTTCATCAATTGCGCTGGCTTTGTCCTGTTTTACGTATGCCGAGCCAGAGCTAGATTATCGTATGACGCAGAGAGACAGATTTTGATGTAAAAAAACAATCACAGTCAGCCACGAACACGTCGATTAGTATAGAACCCGGTCGGCTTGCAGAATGTGGTACATACGATTATTAAAGATCTTCGTTATAAACACTGAATAAATTGGAAAATAATTGCGCTCCATACCGAACTTGTCGAAGCTTTATATTAGAGTTGTATTATTATTAAAAATCTTGCTTTTTATATAACAATTAGATACTGTTTGTGACGGAGAGCCAAAATATATGCAACTGTGTATTAGGTGTTGCGCACCTAGTATCGAATTCGTTCCAGAAGGGTAAATCAAAGACAGCGTGAACGAGATCCTGATTTTTGTTGTAAATGCAATTAACTGCGATGTGAGCCCGTGTAGTTTATATTCCTCAGTTTATTTGGCCTAATTTATGTACTAAAACGTGGTCTAGATGCTCACGTTTCTATGTGTTACTTAAGTAGGCAAATAATTTCCCCATGGGTCTTTATTAGTCTAGTGATCTTGTCGTGATTATGCTGCAAAGATGCATTAATATAACATGCTGTTAGGATGTTTATGATGACGATGAAGATGATGATGATGATGACCGACATTTCCGGATAATGGTCTTTTAAAACTTGCTTTAGGTTATTATATTGCAGAATGAATGCTAACTCCCTCAGATAGGTTTTTACCACAGTTCAATGGCATTGAATACCAGATTTTGATCTAAGACGATCTTTTCGTACTGGAAAGTTTTATTAAATCTGGAGAGTTTGAACTGTTGTATCTGTAGCTTCGCTTTTGAAAAAGGAGTTTTTCAATTAACAGTTGCTTTAAACCATGAGAATATTAAGCTACCACTGGTTAGTAGGCCAACAATAGCCTATTAAAGAATCCTTACCAAAGCGTCTATAAATTGAGTGTTCAAACATTTTCTCGGATTAGTTTTACCAGCAATGAATCATTTGGTTAAGAATTATTGTGGTGGGATGGGCAAAAGGTAAATGACGCATACATAATTGAAATCAAGATTAACAGAGAATCAACGCAATCATCAGTTACATCCGTGAACTAGTCTCAAATTGATGTGGTGGACAATGTTCAAGGATCATATCTGAGCAGTTATGTTCGGTCATTGTGCAATAAACAGTCAAATAGGAAGGCACGTCGAATTATAAATGTAGAAATACATAAAATGCGATCAATCTCAAGCACAACGGGCTCGAGCTGCGACATGCAAGATATGACAGACAGAATAAGACATTCAGTGAACAGTTCGAGGGTTTAAAAAATGCAGCAGTGTGTCCACTGCCCACGTCATAGCGAGAAGTATGATCCGCTGCTGAGAAGGTGGCGTCATCAATCACCTTGCTCCTTAACTTCGTGACAGCGGCGGCATTGGAGCACGGACAAGGATAACTACCATCCTCCCACTTCACTGGAGAGAACAATGAGTACATTGATTCTGGACCAGCAATGCTCTAAATAACAATGCTGGAACACCCGTCTGAGGCCTGCCGATAAACAGCTGGCCGCAAATGTAAATTACTAACGGCAGAAGTGCTAAATTGTTAAGAAAAAAAGCTATGGAACATGGAGCTTAATTTATTCAGGAATAACACAATATTCTAAAATGGGTTAAACCTAGAGAAATCAGTGCTCAACAATATATTTATTTTATTATTTCATATTCAAGTAAAACAGAAAAATTTATAGAGACCCTGCCTTTTTTAAACGTCAGTTTTAACTGACGAAACTTCTCACCTGTAATGCTGATTTTTCACCCGGCCAAACGTGAACCACCTGAAAGTGCACATCAGCAGTGTCTTCCGGTTCAAGGTTGCCGCTCCAATGAGCTCGACTGCGATAAACCACACCGTGGTATTTGCACTCCAATACGTAACCTGCCCACAAATAACGTACCATTCCGGTAAATGCACTCGAGTTACCCTCAGTCACCTTAGGTATAAGCATAGTGAACTTTCCGTTGTTATAGCAACGCTGAAAAAGAAAGTAAAAGAAAAGCCTAAACATCAATGACGGCAATAAGTTTCGGGAAAATTCATTAACAATTAAAAAATGATGCATCCTTTTAATATACAAAACACTTCCTCGATATTTTAATAACCAATGCCACATTTGATCATTAGTCAAATCAAGTTTGCGAGGTTGAAGTAAACACAAATCCCATTGTATTTAACCATTCGTCAAGCAACATAGAAAAACTGCAGCAAGTCACGAGCACTGACGCGTTTCAAAATTCCATAATCATCATCAGAATACGACGGAAATCTGACTATCAATTATCGAACCGCAATGCATATATATATATATATATATATATATATATATATATATATATATATATATATATATATATATATATATATAAACACCAATCCTATTGTATTTAACCAGTCTTCGAACAACTATTTTTGAAATATCATTGAATGCTAACAACATAGCGAAATTACGGCCAGTCGCACGAACTTACGCGTTTCGGCCTTCCATGATCATCATCAGAGTACGACGGCAAACTGACCTAGCGAGAATCAAACCGCATTGAATATATATGGAAATCAAATGAGAGATATGGCCTCACTTCTAGCAGTCTCGCATACATTTAACTTAACTGGAAATGTCGGCTGCACAATTTCTATGCAGTCACGAACATTAACTTTTTGCAGCTTTCGCCAAATATGTAGGCAATAAAATTAAACAATCAATTATTGTGCGGGTGGTGGCAAAAATTATTTAAATCAAGTTTGCGAGATTGAAATAAACTTGATTTGAATAATTGTTACCACCAACCGCGCAATAATTGATTGTTTAACTGTATTACCATACTTGATAGGCAAATTCGATTTTTCCCAATTGCCAAAATTAAATATTTGAAATGAAACTTAACTGGCTCTTCTTCATAATGGAAGTTTTCCATGTTCAAGTCACATCACAAGTTAGAATAGGTACGGTAAGCTGTCGCATTCAATAACCAAATAACCACTTATATTACCATAATAAAGGTTGCGATCTTGATTTAAATACCTGACCCATTATGCACATGCATTTGTCAGCATAAACTAGGAATTGTATATTGTAGAAAAAAATTCATCCAGTTGACCGGTTTCGTCTTTATTTGGAACTCATCACGTACTGGCGAGAATTTGCCGTGAACAGGGCTCGACCCAGCTTCCGAAGCAGACGTGACCTCTAGAGCAGGTGTCGATGGATTCTATTGATTAGCTTATTCTTGGTTCGTCCAATATATTTTCTGCCGAACGTATGTTTGAGATTGTAAGCAATACGACTTGGAGAAAGAAGGAAGTTGACCTTTCGCATTAAAAAAACGCATTGTGTCCAAACTGTGACGTTAACCTTAAAAGTAGGAAAGTTCGTTATTGTGATGCGGTTTATTCTTCAAAGCATTGTTGATGCTGGAAGATCTCATCGGAAAGATACGTTATGGTAGGCTTTCTGTATAATTTTTTTAGTTATTCGAAACGAGGTATCATGTTAGCATCAACGAATTTATCAGAATGGTTGGTCGGTTGAAATATCTTCAAACGCTCCAACTCTTCCTCGGGCTTGAACTCAGAGCATAACTAACTCCGTGAATTAAGTTCGATATCCAATTCCTATTTTACAATTTAGGGATGCTGATGTTGTAAATGTATTCTCCCACGAATGTAGATTACCGATTTATCAATCTTTTCAAGCTGCCATCGTTCTCTCAGAGCAGTTTAATGTCGAGAATAGGACAATTTCTTTCACATAATGATAATAATTTTTAGAAATGACTTAATCTATGTGCGTCAAATTGCTGTATTTATTGTATAGCTGGTTTTATGCAGTTTGAACTCCAACAATTGAGTAGCCGGTAGGCACGTAACGAATGCACCAATTAGATTACACTTATGACATATCCTCATGTGCCTTTATGAGACAAATGGTAACGACGTATGTAATCCCAAATAGAGAAAATACAATTCAAGTCCGGAACAGATACCTCAAAGAGTGAGAGAGAGATAGAGGGAGAGAATTGAGCATTTTAACACCAGCTACTAGATGGCAATTCTGAGTTTTAATAATCAACGAATTGCATATATTTTATGAAAAACGTCAATGTGTGAATGCAAAAAAATTATTGCATTAAATTGTTTATTAAATAAAGGAAAGAATAATGCGAAATAATAAGCAATATTTATCTCGCAATTATGAATGTAACGATGTTATTAATAATTTATCAGTTCAATACAAAATAAAAAATATTGCCTTTCTAAAACAGTAGGAAAACAATTTAGACGAACATCATGAGTAGAAATCTACTCAGTGCATTTGTGGCTTAGCTGGCATAGAATTGAGAAATAGGTTTAGTTAATAAACACAACATGCTCCGTTAGAAACTGTGTTAGTAAACAACCAGGAGGAAACACAAAAGCTTCCTTCAAAAAGGGACGTTATCCTACAAACATCTGTGTTCTATTCTGAAATAATAATTCATCTTCAAAAACAAACATTAAGTCAAATTTACAGCAAGGAATGAGGAAATCTACCAACGTGCTAACTTCGTGCAAAGCACGTGATAAGAATCACGAAAATGAAAACCTTTGCTATTTAATGAGTTTAATTTAGAATTACACCTTTACCTTGTTAAGTTGATAATTTAATTTAACTCAAGTGGATACTCAAGCTAGCGTACAAAATGTTAGACACGATAGCAGATATTGATCTGAAAGCATTCAAAAGGTCGAAGGACCATGTTAGATTAACTTTTGTCAACAGTAAGAACTCTACATTTTCTCAAAATTGTTTCATTTTTAGTCAACATTTTATTCAACAAAAAGATGAGATGAAGTGCCAGTTTTAATACCAAAAATAAAAAGGCAATAAACCATATTTTTTTTAGTTTACACCTGTTTAACAATAATAAAACTACCATCAGATGCACGTAATGAAATGTGTCGCCATGCCCTAATCATCATCATAGTACGATGGAAAACTGACTATTGGAGGAAAATTATATAATGCTTGTGGCGGAGAAAAACTGTATATACAATTTTGTATTAGGCGTTGCGTACCTAGCAAAAAAAAATTTAAATATGACCAAAGGATAAACTAAAAACGGAAATTATCTCATGTGCACATTCGTTTCGTGCTTACTGGCGACTCATCAGTAGGAGCCGGAACTGCACCATGTACCCACTATATATTTGAGTGAGGAATGGGAAAATTGGACGGTACAATCTCCTATACGAATGTGTAAACCTGCAGTAGTGAAGCTAACTTCATATATATAGTCTTCGACAATGCGACTTCAAAGCCCACTTACCATATATAAGATATATACCAAGCCACTAAAAGGTACCGACACTGGGGATGATGTTTCAGTATCTGATACCAACAAAATGGTTGTGGAGTCGGTACATAGTACCAACACAATGGATTTTAAGAAATGCAAAAGCGGTGAACAAACTGGAATACGTACATAACTTTACGTATTAGAAAAGGAACACGAATAAACAAGCCATTTAATGCAGGACAAAAAGAATATGCCAAATAGGATTTAGAGACTTAATATATATGTTTTTAAAAACATAAAATCAACTCATGCAGAACGGGTTACCAATTTCGGGCAACAACAAATTTCAAGACAAGTAATTAGTTTTTTCACGACAATTCGTCAACGACGCGCCTAGGCAACACAGCATTCGACAATTCAAGTTCAATGACTGAATTCATCTTGTTTGATGGTGTTGAGCGCATTCCTAATTTTATTCACTGAGGACTGAACTAACATACACTAGATTTAACAACAATAACCGATGTTAGTATGTATTAGGTGTTGCGAACCTAGTAACAAATTAGTTCAGTTGTGACCAGAAGGATAAACCAAAGTCAGCATGAACTGAAAGTATAATCTCATGCACATTCGTTTCGTGCTTACTGGCGACTCATCAGTAGGAGCCGGTATTACGCCCTTTAACCACTATATATTTAGTAGAAGAATGTGGAATAATAGGACGGTACAATCTCCCAGACGAATGTGTAAACCTGTAATAGTGAAGCTAACATAATCTGAAGTCAACGACAATACGACTTCAATGCTAACTCACACTATATAATATATATACCGAGTCTGTAAAGGATACTAAGACTATGGCTATTGTGTTAGTAACTGATACCTTTTTTGAAATCGATGTGTACCG
Source organism: Eudiplozoon nipponicum (assembly GCA_029291075.1). NCBI lineage: Eukaryota > Metazoa > Platyhelminthes > Monogenea > Mazocraeidea > Diplozoidae > Eudiplozoon > Eudiplozoon nipponicum. Next base: position 30,044 of record JAQBSW010001092.1, on the reverse strand, counting down.
GATACTAACACTAAGGTTTCCGAGTCGGCACATGATACCAACCTGATGGATATAAATTTATGCTAAAGTTCACCCAAATTGAGAATTACAACAATTTCCGAACACCTGTTACTCCAGTTAAACCATACACTCTGGCCTTCATCGATATCAGGTATCACATTTCGCGGTAAGCATGACATCATTCAATTCAATATATTACAGTTAAATACTGTTTCTTGCGAAGAGCTAATATGTATGCAAGTATGTATTAGGTGTTGCGAACCTAATACATACTTGCATATATATTAGTTCTACGCAACAAACAGTATTTAACTGTTAAATAACCGATGTTATCTCGGTTTCATTCACCGAGATAAAGCAGAATAAATCCCAGCTGAGCCATTATTGTAATATGCCACACCTGTTGACTCACCACAAATTGCTCCATCATCCTATACTCAACTCATGCCCATAGTCTATTTAATATACCGAAAGCCCATTTTCATTCAATCAACCCAGCTACGCGATTTGCGTTCACGGGTTGTCGCTTTGCACTATCAGTTTCGCAAAGATCCGATTGATTCCTATTTCCAAGTACGCATCCGTTTCGTCTTCATTCAGGCTGGGAGCGGATTCGCTCTTTCTTAACAATAACCATTGGAAATGAGGTCTGATCTAATCTTCGTTGACTATGAGTGTTTTCTTGTGCTCCAAGCATATGCATATATACAGTTTAGTTAAGGAGACAAAATATTTGTTTAAAACGCTTGGCGAATCACAAAAACTAAAATATAAATAGAACTGATTCGAAACAACGTTACCACATTTGCTTAAATTTGCCATTGTGAGAATCTTCCTGTGTACGTGTGATTAGAGGCCAGAGGATGGTTTGGGAAAAATCAAACCGAAACGCTGCCAGGCAATGGTTATTAGATCGGAACTCATTTCCAGTGTTTAGTATGAACGATGTTGAAGCCTTCGGAAAAAAGGGACGAATCCGCGCCCCGCCTGAATGAAGACGAAACAGATGCGTACTTGGAAATGGGGATCAATCGAATCTTTGCGAAACTGATGGTGCAAAAGCGACAACCCGTGAACGCAAATTGCGGAGATACAAAAAACGGGTCATTTGATCTCGTATAGATGAATTATAAGATCGGTTCTCAGATACCCAACTCCAAATCGGCAACGATGCGCCCAGACCACATAGCCTTCTTTAATTTATGTACAAATGTCACGAAATGACTGGATTCATCCTCTTCAAAGGTGTCGAGTGCAATCTTGATTTTCTCCGCTGCATTATGGTCAACAATGCTTTGGCCTCCCGATCATTAATCGATTTCGCTTTGATGTCAATCACCCACGTAAAGCAGAATAGATCCCCGCTTGGCCCCCACTTTAGTCGTTAATGCCTGCTGAACTACCAAAAGTTGCCTCGTCATCCAATAGCCGCCTCGGGCCCATAGTCTGCCTTTCATACTGCAGGCCGACTCCAGTGTAACCAATCGGGCTAGAACAGCTGTCACAGTCTCAATGAAGACAAACGAGTCATGCTTTGAATTATAGGATTTAGAGACTGAATATGTATAAAACATTTGCGGCTTATATAGCCTAACAACAGACATATTTACGGTAGACGGTATATTAAATACAAGCAGAATTTTTGCATTTTGGCATGTAAGCCAAAGTCTACATACAACAGCATAACAAATAGACATAACGAGACTCTCTCTCTCTATATATATATATATATATATATATGAAAAGTACGAGCAAGAGATTCTTGCTGTCCAAGTTGTTTTAATGTTCGCACATTAAATGCGCCCACGTTAAAACCTAACATAGGTTTAATGAATGATCGTCTACTAGAATCATTTTCGATATTTGGCAACCTGGTATTAGGCTCAGTGTTCTGATCTAAACCAACCATATTTATAGAATCTAAAAGAGCGTTATTGTTAGAAAGAGAATGGGAAGGAGGAAATGAGGCAGAATCGGAGATAAAGTTGCCTGCACTAGCCCGATTTCTCTTATCCACCCTGCGCGGCTCAGCAGATAAGGCGACCCGTTTTATGCTGCGCGAGGGCCGATGCAGTATGTAATTAATGTAAGTTGTACATGTCATGGTTTTATGTGGACTGTAAAAGGACACCAAGTCGCCTATTCCTAGTGATGGTTTGAATTCGGAGCTTTCCTTCTAGATAGTCAGCCAACCAAGGCTGATGAGCACTATCTGCCAAGATGCCAGTGGCCAAAGTTTTCTTCAACAGCCGAAACTTGCCCTTCACGCCTGTAACGCTTGCTCGCATTCCGTCACTACACATTTAACAATGTTACAGAGCAGTTATACCAAACGCGAGGCTTCACATGAAATGGGATGATGGCTGTGTCTCTTTATGGCCCGGCAAGGTTCATGCTACCAATCCCGGGTTGACTAGCTTGAGCCCGCCGGTCGTCAGGCTGGAATTTATATGGCAACGGGACATATATATATATATATTTATATATATATATATATATATATTTATATATATATATATATATATATATATATACATAAACATTACCCCATTCTAAGTTAGATAAAAAAACAATGAATAACTTGAATAAATGAACAAAATAGATAAATATAGTCGAAGGTTCAAATAACGTAATGGCAGGGTATATAATTCTTATGACAATATGGTCGAAATTATGCATAAATATTGCAAGCCAGTTTCTGAGTGATTTGACATACACTTTCCTAGAATTATATTTTTTTAAACATTGTTTGCTTAAGAGATCTAACAAAAAGTATAAATGGAGTAGTTTAAACTAATATTTCCACTTCACATATTGATTATTAACTTATTATGATATGAGCTTACCATTGAAAAAGATATCCGTATCCGGATATCGAAAATTCTGGCGAAAAAATCAGGAAGACAGCGGATGCAAACAAATCGGATCGCAACCCGATAATCAGGTAAATGTTCTATTCCCTGTCGCGCAACATGTTTCTTTTAAATCTTATAATGGGACAATTGATTATATCAAGATCGCAACCTTGATTTAAATAATTGTTATCAACGCCCGCGCAAATAAATTGCATTTAATTATATAAATTTACCAAATCAACACCACGTCCCCATGTAGCGTGATTTCTTTTCAATAATGACACATTAGGGATGATAAGTTAGAACTTCAGGTCTAAAAGAATGACATATAGGCTCCACCTAAAGGCAAGGCTAACAAAGGAAAATTATTTAGTACATAACTTAAAATTGTGTGTAGTTTGCGGCAAAGTCGCTCAGTGGTTAGAGCACGAGATTTCGAAGTAGACGAACTCAGGTTCGAGCCCTGTCCGCAAGCAAATAAATTCCAAGGGAGATACATGGTTGATTCCACCATTTTTCCATAGGCTCTTCTACAATCCATTCTGCAGAATAGCTAAATCTCTCGCTTTTGTATGCAAGTCTCAAACCACTCGAAGAGCAGCAAATATAGCCACGAGGCAACTGTGCACATTGCAAGAATAACTTTTCTAAGATACCACAAAAGAAGTGTCCTCAGTATGCGGCCTTTGACCGGGATTGAGCGGGCTAGTTTTCTTTCACAGCCCACAAATGATCATTAATTTCATGATTATACGGCAAAGGTGCATCAGTATATGAATGCTAATTCATTGCTGTGCTGCACTGCGCTGTCCGCCTGTCTTTTACAACAATTAATTTTAAAACATTTATTTCAGATTTTGCCATACAATAGCTTGTATATAAAATAGCATCAACTGTTATGTTGCGTGTAAATGCGAACTAAAACGCAACAAATGACCACCGCTTAATAAAACCATTACCGATCATTTGAATTAAACGCGTTAATGTATAACACATGCTTTAGTAAACGAATAGTCAGAACGCATTAAAGCAATCAAGGTACAACAAACAGTATTTAACTGTAATATATTGAATTTTACATTAATCAAGGTTGCGACCTTGGTAGAAACGCCGGGCCCATTATGTAAATGCATTTGTCAGAGTAAACTAAGCATTGAATAGTGTAGTCAAGTGCTATTCAGTAGACCTGTTTCGTCCTAATTGGGAACTCATCACGTACTGTCAATAATTCGCCGCAGACTGGGCTCAAATAAAATGTGGTGGGGAATTATAAAAATATCACACACATATCCAAACAGATTGCTTACCAAATTGGCATTCACATATTTTGCATTTGACTTAATTTCATTTACACTCAACAACAAACTTTCTCTAGCCAGTGTAAAAGCAAAAATTTCACTGAAACATGCATCTGAAGTAATCCACTGTTGGAAATGTACCTATGGGCAGTCCTATTTAAGCAGATGCAGTAAATTACTGAATTCAAGCCTGTCGCAGCATAAAAACCAACATAGCGTGTGCAATATAGGATAATTGTCATACCTGCATCTATAGCTGAACGTGTATTGTCCTGGAAAAAATTATTTAGATCAAGTTTGCGAGCTTGAAATAAACACCAATCCCATTGTATTTAACCAGTCGTCAGACAACATAGTGCGTTCGACTGGCGGTAGTTTTGCTATGCTGTCTGACGACTGGTTAAATACAATGGGATTGGTGTTTACTTCAAGCTCGCAAACTTGATTCAAATAAATGCCAACAAAACGATTTGCAATTTTAATAAAGGCTATATCTGTGAGCATGGTTCACTATTTGGAGGCTATTGCAACAAACAGACGTGGTCCAGCATTGCGCAAACGAAAACCATTTGTTTGTGCACTAGCACTACCAAGCCCCTTGAACCGCCGAACTAGTTAAATTGTGGAATTTATGTGGACAGTATTCGCAATTTAAGAAAAATTAAGAATATGGGGCTTCGCCGCAAAATTTGGCAATAATTGACCTTCTTCTTAAGCATCGCATTGGAGAGTTGTAAAATACTTCCTAATTGGACCACTAATTAAAGAAAAATCAAGCTGAAGGGCGTACGAAACCATTCATCTCCACACGACGTACTAAGAACACACAAATGCCTCTTAGAACCAATTGTGCACATTACGCATACCATTCCGCCATTTTGGTTAATGAGAAGGCGTCGCTATGTCACATTTTTGTAACAAAATCTGAAGCTTTAATGTGCTGTGAAACAATACAGACTGAATATTGTCGCAAGCGGACTCCATCCTGGTAGACGAGAGAGAGAGAATAGTTATCTGCTGAGTAATCGAATTGAGGAAACCCGCAAAACGTGACCGAGCCAACGTAGTTGACGAAGCCTTATTCGTTTTTTAGGAGGTGGCGCAGCGGTTAAAGTCGCAGATTCTGAAGCAACTGTGCCCCGGTTCGAGTCACGTCCACGAGAAGTTCTGGACAGTACGCGATAACTTCCCAGTACAGATGAAATACCTTTTATACGTTATATAATGTTTAGTTTATATTGACAAATATATATATATATATATATATTATGCCACGGATTGGTGCTTATATAAAGACCACAACCTCATTGTACAACTCTTGCCAAAAATGATTTTCAATAAACAGAAGAAATGTTAGTCTGTTACATTGTGCGTAATTCATTAATTAGTTTGATCATATACAAATATCAGATCACATAGAAGCACAAAAAATATATTTTGGCATACTAGGCAAAAGTTCAAACATAACTAAACGGCTTCTAGCAAAACTACCCTCCTACTCCATTATGACCCCTAATTCGTGAAATTATTAAAATTAAAATGCATCAAATCTATACACATAAAACTAATTTACAATAAGAAAATATAATTAAAGTGTTTATAACGATTATTACTGTGAACGGTCTATAAAGGCAGAAATCTTTGCTTAATAATTATTCACCAAGCAGTTAATGAGTCAAGCATATGCACTACCATAACGATTATTTAGCCAGGTAATCAGCTCTGCCTAAGTGAATTACTACACCTTTCTCTCTTTGGTAAAAAATGCTGTTTCGTTGTAGTGTGCAGCTAGATCTAAACCATGGCTAATCTCCACTTCACCATCTTGTTTCGCCATCCTCGTTGGCCGTTATTACTTAGATCATCACTTACCAGTGGCAAGCCATTTAGCACCAAGGATCAGTTATTTGTTGAAGAAAGTTCAAATTTGTCAAGAATCCGTCTAAATCGATCCATGATGGAAGGATTGATAATTGTCCCGTCGAGTACCAAATAACGACCACAAAAGGCTGTGCTGCTTCTTCTGAATGGAATGTACTGTGGTAAATTTCTGTCCAACGGGTTATTCGCTTCACGCCGCGTGCACAAATACCAAAAACCCACCACTAGGGTGCTGATACTACTTACATTTCTCAAAAAAATCATCACATTTATTCTTAGCAGATAGTTATTTACCTTACCGACATGTACACAATTACCAATACCAACCACTATGGCAGGGCTGTTTATCTACTCAACGACGAGTCATCACATGAATTCTGAGCGTACCGGTTATTCGCTACCTCGCAGAGTACACAAAAACCAACACAAACCACTATGAATGTCCTACTTGATTCTTCTCAACGACGATTCATCGCATAACCTATTGGCGAATGGGTTATTTGCTGTCTCGCCGCGTATACAAAAACCAATACAAACCACTAGGATTGTGCTACATCCATTTGCAACCAAAGCAACATAAAATCAACGCGAATTCAAAGGGGATGTTAGCTAATCTGTACGAACAAAATTTCAAGGAAGACTGGATAATCAGGATCCCGACTTCAAATCATCAACGACATGACAAGACTACACAGTCTTCTGTAATTCACGTTCACATGTGCCGAACAAATTAGTGGAATCATCTGTCTAGGCACATAACCATCTGGAATTCACATCTACATGTCACGATCAATTGATCGGATTTACCGCGTAAACAAGGCCAGGCGCTTTCCTGGTGGCTTCACAACGTTATTGACTCTCATATCTTGGCCTCAACAACATTAACCGATGTTACTTCGATTGTCTTCAAAAACTTAAAGTAGAACAACGCTATTGCCAAATGTAAAAAATGCATCACTCATGGTTTCCCGGGCACGGTCGCCATCGTAATGGCAGATGTCTGTTGAACGATCATACGTTGATCAATCATCTTATAGCCTGACTTCTATAATGCGGGCATATTCCCCATTACCATTGATACAGTTAACCTAGTCCGGCTAGAACAATTACTTGCCAATTCCCATGGAGACGTCAAGAAAAACCATTTGGTCTTTATGATAAGATTTATAGAAAATAATGTAAAACATTGCTGGTGTATATACCCTCATCGTATAACAATTGACGACAATAATTAGCATGCTAGTCTGGTGCTACGTGCGTAATTCATGGGTTAACCGGATCAATTAGTAATAGCGGTTCACATAAAAGCAAAAAAAATGTATTTTGTCACGTTCAAGCATAAGGAGACATAACGACACAGTTTCTAACGCAATTATCTGCCTACACCTTTATGGCACATAATTCATGAGTTAATTAAAATAAAAGTGCATAAAGTAAATACACATACCAAACTTTCAGTATAAGAATATAGTTAAACTGCGTATAAGGCTTACGGCCGTGGGTGGTCTAAGCAAGCACTCAGAAAGAGGAATGATAGTGCTTAACTAGGCCTTAAATCAGCTAAATATCTACACTATTGTAGCGATTATTTAACAGGTAAGTCAACTCTGCCTCGCTGCACTACCACACCAACACGCGTTGAGCGAATTTATTGTTTGCCAAATTTAAAAGCGTTCTGAAATGCAGTGCATTATATTAATAATAAGGTACCTTGCAAAAATACTCCTTATTCTGCAGTTTCGGGTCAAAAGTGCACGCCACTAGCTGTCCATTACCATTGCCATTATTATTGTTGTAATGGTTGTTTCCGCCAGTCCCACTGATCTGCGAACCCCGCGGATAACAGGCTTTGTGCGGTAGACCGTCGGCAACATGATTCACACCAAGACCACATCGCACCGAACAGCTGACACATTGTGCGGGACATGTGAAGTATTCTTGCACAAATGTGGTGGTTGATTTGTCAGAGGGTAGGCTACAGCTAAATCGCGAATTTAAAGCTAGAAGCGTCTTAAAAATATAGTGCAGATTCCGCGATGCTCGAATAGTTGTGTCACTGACCAGCCTATCAACGTGGTCGTATAACATCTGCTCGTCAAAAGACAAACATAATAGGCAAAACATTATCAACTCAGGTAAACAATCATTGATCGCGCGGATGGTGATAAAAATTATTTCAATCAAGTTTGCAAGCTTGATATAAACATAAATTCCATTACACGTACATCTGTCAGTATGGCGTAGTTTATACTAACAAAGTATATATAATTTGAACAGTATTTACATCAAGCTCTCAAACTTGATTTAAATAATTATCAACCCATGGATGCAGACAATTTTTAGAAAATAAATTACAGATATACTTCAGCATCAGTTCTTCCACAGAATAAGTTAATAAGAAATCTAAACGAACTATTTAATTGCTATACATTTAATATATTAATATCATACCGAGTAAGTTTTCACAAAATCTGGATGTATATTTAATGATAAATACGAATATAAATATTGAATTGTAGATTGATGGTGCAATTTTGATATATATATATATATATATATATATATATATATATATATATATATATATATATCGTCAGAATAAACAAACCATTGCTTAAGGTAAAAACGTCATGATCGCGATACATTTTCTCTGGATATCGCACTTACAACATGAGTGACGTGGAGGAATGTGTGCGAGACTCCTCCGGATCGAACCACAGTTCTGGAAAAATCTGGCAAGTACTTCATCAGTTCCCAATAAGAACGAAACCGGTCTATTTGATGAACTTACTTTGCCACCTTAAGCAACGTAAAGGATTATTCAAATTTACTAGATAAAGAACTTAAGTTAATAGATACAATTAGATAACAAAAAATCAATAATTAAATTGTAAGATAATCCGAAAATGAATTAAGAGATTTTTAGTCGCTCACTTAGGATGGTAAGTGTAAAAAATAGGTCTGACGCGGGAAAAGTTGAATCGGCATTTATAACTTTAGTTTTACTTGGATGAGTGGTACACATTCAGCTAATTATATAAATTTGATTAGTTATCGATCAAATACAAACGGGAGCACATTCACACTGCCATAGCGTACGTTTATGTAGTGAATCGTCAGTAGGTGTTATTAAATCACAGTAATTTCATTTTGATGAGTTTATATATGCAGACACATACATATATAAATGACACATATTTACCTAGTGAAAAGACAGTAGAAATGAAACAGATGAAACCACATTTACAACTTGACTTAAGGATTGTCAAACTGTTTGTAGGATGTGTTTCCGCTGAAAAAGGCTGCTGAAACGAGAAGCCGAAATATTCAGATTAAAATTCAACTGTTATTCTGTTAATTAGAAAACGTGAAATAAATTTGCATATTTATCCACAAGAATTTTTTTTCTAATTATTCAATGGTGCTTTGGTCTACAATAAACTAATTTAAACATTTAATTATATGTTTAAACATAGCTAATTTTGTCATAATTTTCGCTAAATTTGGTTGATAAGATGACGATGGTGCTTCTCGAGCATCACAAAATACATATGTCAAAAACTAAGTTTTATATTTAATCATCATCATCATGTCCAGGCATACAAAAATCAAGAGTGACTAATGTTTTAAAAACAATAAAAGCCCATAACAAAAATTAAAAAGTGAATTTAGACAAATTATTAGTGAGATTTACGAGAGAGAGAGAGAGGCAGAGAGAGAAGGAATACCTTGCTACTATGAGTAAATTTATCAAGATAACTCACATAAATGAGGCAAACTAAACCTCTTCACAAGACCATTATGGCCATTTTAGCATTCGGGCAAGGCGACATCAGCAATACAGCTTCCTTGCAGATTTCACTGTATCATGTCATAAACTAATTAAACCTCGCAGCTAACTTTGCCTTACTAAGAAAAGAAAGTTACGCAGATGATTCTACTAGAAATCTGCAACAAGATCGCCACAGAGCTCGATTCGATGCCATTTTACTACGGGTTGCTAACCAAGAACTATGATGCGCATGAGGACCCCATCCTGGCAGACGAGTGGGTCCTATACTACCCACTTTTGATGTAAGTGACTTCAATTGTTTCTGCCAATGTCAAAATCTGCCCACCTTGTTTCTTACGCCAATTTGGTGCTGGATGAGAGAACAGAGCTCTACTGGGCAATCGAAATGAGGGCATACGCAAAACGTGACCGAGCCAACGAAGTTGATGGAGCCTTATTTGTTTTTCTAACGACGAGCAATTATTGTCAGATCCAAAAATACGTCTACGGATGTCAACGTTAGTTATTCGTTGTTGGTAACCAACATGTGCTATACTTCTCAAACAACGATGATCGAATGCCTGTAAGCGTCTCAAATCATCAACTCTAAGAGGCCAAGTTTCACTAGCGTATAGTAAGACTGCGCGTACAGATGCATTGTAAACACGACCTTTAAGGCAAAGTGAAATATTCGCGTTTCTCCATAAATGACGAAGGTTCGAGAAAGCTACTCTAGCTTTCGCGATCCGTATTCTCACCTCGTCGGATATATTGCCTACGTTATTGATAGAGCTCCCAAGATATGTAAACCTGTCGACTATGTCAAGATCTTCATTCTGCAGTCGCAACATTGGAGTGAGTGGTGGGTGATCCTGTAACAGTATCTTACATTTAGAGGGTGCGAATTTCATACCGAAAGACGGAACAACGTCTGTTAATCTATTCAAGGTGGCCTGGGCAGCATCCTGATTGTCGAATAATAGTACGATATCGTCCGCATAGTCAAGATCGACTAGTTTATCGCCCGGGAGAACTTCAACTCCAGCATCCTGAATGTGTGGGAGAGTGTTGTTCATAATAGCATCGATTACAAAATTAAACAAAAATGGGGAAAGTGGACAACCTTGACGAACACCACTGCTGGTTGTAAAGTTATGCGTTAATTCGTTGTAGACCTTAACGCGACCAGAAGTATTTGTGTAGAGAGCTCGTATAATATTAACAAATTTTGTGGGCACACCACTTTTCGACAAGATATGGAATAAAACATTGCGATCCACCGAATCAAATGCACCCTTGAAGTCTAGAAAGACGGCTATTGTGGGACGGTGATATAAATGTCTCTGTTCGAGAACTTGCCTTAACGTAAAAATATTATCTATACAACCTCGTCCTGCGCGGAATCCGGCCTGTTCTTCTCTTGTATGTGATTCACGTGAAGCGCTAAGACGACGTAGGATAATCGAAGCAAATAACCTTGATACGACCGGAGTCAAACTTATACCACGATGGTTATCGCACGAATTACGATTGCCTTTTTTGAAGATGGGAATGATGGTCGACTCATTCCAGTCAAGTGGTACGGTTTCCTCATTCCATATAGTATGAAAAAGTTTAGTCAACGCTCCTGAAATTATATCGCCACCATCCTTAAACAATCCTGGAAGCAAATCATCGGGGCCTGCGGCTTTGCGGCGTTTAAGAGATAGGATTGCATCGCGTACTTCTAACTCGGATGGTTCTTCGGGACTAACATTCCACACTGTTGATGCAGACATGCTTTCGGGAATCGGAACTGACGCGGGTGGCCAAGAAAATTGATCTCTAAAGTGTTCAGCCCACCTGTCAAGACGACTTATTTTATCGGTTATTAAATCGTTGTTACTATCATTTATAGTTTCACTAACTTTTAATTTTCTCGGACCTGTTGCGCGGATAAGTTGGAACAAACAGCGACTATTACCTGACGCGAAAGCTACTTCCATTTCTTCAGCCTTTTGTGAATATTTTTGGCAATATTGTTTGAAGGACGGTTGTTCGAGTTTGCCTACATCAATTTGGGGTTTATTCTTAATTATTTTCCCGGAAAATTTTAGAGCAAATCTACAACGGATAAGTGCATGGTCCGAGTCGACATAAGTGTTCCAAAAAGAGCGACAATCCTGGATGCAACCACGCCATCTATAACTAATTGCTACATGATCTATTTGAGTCCACCGTTGTCCGGGTGCTGGAGGACGCCATGTAGCACAACGTTTAACACTACGTCTGGAATTTGTACTACTTAAATATAGTCTATGTTCAGCGCAGCTATCCAAAAGCCGTTCACCATTATCATTGCGAGTCGAGCTTAGAGTGTATCTTCCACCTAAATGAAATTCTGTGTTACTTAAGCGACCAACTTGAGCATTCATGTCACCCATAACCAGGATTATATCCGAACTTCGTGCTTTACTTAGTAAGGAGCTTAATTCGGAGTAAAAAGCGTCCTTGCTTTCTTCTGTGCTGCAATCGGTAGGAGCATATGCAGATACAGCGAAGAGGCAACGATGATAACGGTTTTTTGCTTTGATTTTAGTAGATGTATTTAAACGTGCCGCACACAATCGACTATTTAAAGGGATCCATTCAATTAAGCAAGCTTCAGCTCGCGCGCTAAGGGCAATACCAACGCCCCATTTACCGGCTTGAGAGGACTCTGTGGAACCAGATGTTCGAAGTCAATAACGCGTAGATAGGGATGGTGCAACTAGTTCTGTAATACACGTAGGATCCTGTATTCTGGTTTCAGATACGCAACATATGTCGATTTCTAATTTATCCAACGTACGAGCAAGAGATTCTTGCTGTCCAAGTTGTTTTAATGTTCGCACATTAAATGCGCCTACGTTAAAACCTAACTTAGGTTTAATGAATGATCGTCTACTAGAACCATTTTCGATATTTGGCAACCTGGTATTGGGCTCAGTGTTATGATCTAAACCAACCATATTTATAGTATCTAAAAGAGTGTTATTGTTAGATTGAGAAGAGGAAGGGGAAGGAAAGGAGGCAGAATCGGAGATAGAGTTGCCTGCAGTAGCCTGTTTTCGCTTATCCACCCTGTGCGGCTCAGCAGATTAGGCGACCCTTTTTATACTGCGCGACGGCCGATGCAGTATGTAATTATTGTAAGTTGTACTTGTCATGGTTATATGTGGACTGTAAAAGAACACTAGGTCGCCCATTCCTAGTGATGGTTTTTATTCGGAGTTTTCCTTCTCCTAGATAGTCTGCCAACCAAGGCTGATGAGCACTATCTGCCCAGATACCAGTGGCCAGAGTTTCCTTCAGCAGCCGAAACTTGCCCTTCACGTCTGGAACGCTTGCTCTCATTCCGTCACTACACATTTAACAAAAAGTTACAGTTCAGTTGGACCACATTCGAGGCTTCACATGAAACGGATGACGGCAGTGTCCCTTTATGGCCCGGCAGGGTTCATACTACCAATCCCGGGTTGACTAGCTTGAGCACGCCGGTCGTCAAGCCGGAATTTCTATGGCTACGGGCCATATATATTTATATTTAATACTTTTTTAAAGGTAGACCCGAAACATTGAAGTACCAATCTTCAAAGTTTATTAATTTTCATAAGACGATTTATAACAATAAAAGAACAACCAAGAACCCGTAATGAATTTTCAGTTCTACTATTTTAATAACAAAAAAAATAATTAAGGTATGCAGAAGTACAAAACAGTTTTAAAAATACAATGGCAACTACTAAATGCGAGAAAATTAGCCACCATAAAACCTTAGTTTAACAAACCATGAATCAGTCAGTGGTAATACATTATGTATTAGCGAAATGACATCACATTATAAATGCCAACATTTCATTCTTTTCCAGAAAGTTGAATATATGACAAGGAATTACCAGGCATTGTTATATACTCAATATATAACAGATCTAAAAGATATATTCCATTCATATGCTTGGTTTGTTATATAAATCTAAGAGGGCAAACCAAGTACATTTATTTTATATATGTACAAGTAACAGAAACAGCAGGATTTGTTAAAATAAAAGTTGTCAATATAAGCTAAACATTCCAAAAGCAAGCAAGCACAATTCATCAACAAGACTAGTTTCATCTCTGAGAAAATTATCAGTAGTAGTTGAAATTACGTTTTATAAATAACTAACTGAATATATATATATATATATATATATATATATATATTCATATATATGCATATATAAATAGATAACATTTTCCAATCTAATATGACCTGTATATTGCGAAAGTATGTATATTGCAATATGCTGTCAGTCTGACCGAATGTTAGCTGTTATTGGTCCTACAGCTGGTTTGGCTGGCCTGAATATGGGAACATTGATATTGGTTCTATTGATTCGTGGCCAGCCCAGTACAATAACATGTTGCAGAAACCCTAGCTGGTTTGAGCCATGTGTATGCTGTTTGATATAAAGAGCTTCGTACCTGTAAAGTAATTTTAACAGTTGTTTCGAATAAACCGAGAAAATCGTTAAATTAACTGTGCACCTCGTTTCAAATATGTCAGGTCTTTCCTCATTTGGACGGCTTTAGTAAGTTCGAGCAAACACACCTTCGTAGGGAAAGCTGTTCTTTATATGTACGTGTAATCTGTCGAATGTAGTAAATTGTTCCGCTGCAATTATAATCCAGGAAAATCGGAACACAAAATATATGACAGACAAATATGATATAGCCTAATTAATGCACATAATGAGAAAAACTATAAGTGGTAAATTGAGATGGATGAGCACGATAACATTCAGGATAATTACACAATGAATATTCATTACCTAAATAAGTCATAGAAAGATGATTTGAGCAAATTACAGCGAACAAAAAATAAAATGTTCAATGATATTAGTGAACGATGAGTATTCTCATGTTAGCACAAATAAAGTGGTTCAGTGTTTAAATAGCAAGCAACAATACATGCAATTATGTATTAGGTGTTGCACACCTAGTAACAAATTAGATAAAAGTTACCAGAAGGATAAGCCAGTCAACGTGAACTAAAACTATAATCACATGTGAACATTCGTTTTGTGCTAACTAGCGCCGGTATTATATCCTTTACCCTCTATATATTTGAGTGGAGAATGTGAGACAATTTGACAATACAATCTCATATACGTATGTTTAAATCTGCAGTAGGAGAGCCAACTTTATATAATCTTCGACAATGCGACTTCTAAGCTAACTCACTATATATATATATATATGTATATATATATATATATATATATATATATATATATATATATATATATAAGTAACTTTTACCTCTATACAGCGCATAATGTAGGTCATTACCTTCAAAGTCTGTCGAAACGTGCAACACAGCTTCCTTGTGATTACTACTGTATCGTTTCTTGAACAAGTCCAAACCTCGCATATAACTCAATAAACCGAGACAAGAAGTCGAGGATGAGGACTACTACAAATCTGCAAAAAAATTTCGACTGAGCACGACTCGTAAGTAATAAATGACCGATCCAGTGAGATTGATTGAGATTTACCCGTTCGTCTAGCCAGAAGCACTTACGGACCAAATACAAAATACGCCAACAGATGTCAGCGCTGCGTATTTATTGCTGAGGTCACCTGTATGGTTTAGGCTTCAACTATCGTGGCAAAACACATGTAAGCGTCTAAGATCTTCTGTTTCAAAGTACCAAATCTCATACGCATACAAGAAAAGCCCACGTGAATATGTACTGTAAAAACCAAATTTAAAGCGAAGCGGGATATTTGACTCACCATACATAGAGATGGTTCTAGAAAGGCACTCAGAATTAACCAGGCCTAACAATAAAACTATGTTTGCCAATAGCCTGCCGCAGCTTTAAGCATATTCAAGTTACTTAATATGGTGCGCAGTGATCAAGTGAACAATATCATAGATAAAAGTATTCAACCGCGAGATTTTAGGTCTACCTATTCTGCGGCTCCGATCATTACCCAGATGGCACACGTTAAAGAGCGGCCGCATAGCATCTGTCGCCGCGAAAATTTTACTTTTGATAAATATCTCCTAGCAAAAAGCTAACAATGACAAATCAAATAAAGCAAAAACATCAATATATACATTTGCATATATATATATATATATATATATATATATATATTTATATTTATATATATCAATGCACTGATAAATAAACATGTGCAAAATCAAATGATTATGTAAAATAGAAATGGATTACACCACCACCCATCAGCACCTGACATTTGTTGATATAATACGTGAACCAGAAACAAGATTTATCAGTTAGGTAATATGCTAATGCATCGGTCACGTTCGAGTTATTCCAAGGCATTCTGCAAGGATCATTGAGAAAGAGTATAACTGGTTAAATACTGTTTGTTGCGGAGTCAGAAATTACAATTTTCAATTTCGGAACTATAGCATAAATTGACATCCATCATGTTGGTACCAAGTTCCGACTCGGAAACCATAGTACAAAAATACATGCACCTTTTCGGTACAATAATGTTGGTATCGGTTACTAAATACAATAGCCATAGTGTTATTATCCTTGGCAGACTCGGTATATATATTATATACAGAGTGAGTTAGCGTTGAAGTCGCATTGTCGAGACTTTATATTATGTTAGCTTCACTCATTGTAGGTTTACCTGTCTAGAGATTGTATCGTCCTATTATTCCACATTCTTTCGACCAAATATATAGTGGTTAAAGGGCGTACACCGGCTCATACTGATGAGTCGCCAGTAAGCATGAAAGGTATGTGCAATGAGACATACCTTCCATTCATGTTGCCTTTGGTTTGGTCCCTTCTGGTCACAACTGAACTAATTTTTTGACAGAATTATAAATGATTCAATACATACTAGTATAACTGGTGTTCGTTTTACGTATTTAAACTTGAGTTAATAATAACAGACTGTTATTGTTTCTATTCTAAATCAATTGCCAATAACCTATCCTAACAATGTGA
This sequence comes from Eudiplozoon nipponicum, assembly GCA_029291075.1. Classification (NCBI taxonomy): domain Eukaryota; kingdom Metazoa; phylum Platyhelminthes; class Monogenea; order Mazocraeidea; family Diplozoidae; genus Eudiplozoon; species Eudiplozoon nipponicum. The sequence goes on along the minus strand of JAQBSW010001092.1, from coordinate 13,237 downwards.
GGCTGAGTGCCGAAGTGAGGCCTAATAGTTCAGAGCAAAAGACGTTGGTGGTGCAGAAAAATCATATATGTTAGGTGTATCCTTAAATTTGTAAGTATCGTAGAAAAATATATCATAGCAATGCATTAAGCCTACCTTGATTTTTATACTTCATATGGTAAAATTAAATATACCTCGGCTAGATCCAATATTAGACATCCTTCTACCAAAATTTTTGCATAATTAAAGATGCTAATTTATTAAATCGCCTGTTTTTATTAATTAACCTTACGCCTTTATAATGGTACTTCGAATAAAATTGAATCCGGTATTTCCTTCCACTCGTCTGACTTAGCTCTTAATAATATTGACGCACGTGGGTAATTAAAATCTATAACACTATGATCGCATATGATGCAACAATTGAATACTCGACTGACTGATTTAAAATAGAGCAATAACAGCTTACTTTGATGTTAAAAGACATCGTAGGAACTGCTTGATAATAGTTTTTAAACGCATTTTTTTTAGAAAACTCTGTGTCAAAATTTAAATATAAGCAATTTGATCGGTCACGTGCATGATGAAAATAGCAAGCGATGAAGGCTGAAAGCATAAATAACTCCTAATTATAGACATGCAAGTACACAAATACAAACACAAACATATAGATTTAATTATATACATGCAAAATTTATCAACAAGAAAACAAAACATCAGGCAATACAAATAGATGGACGACCGACACAAAAAAATCAACAATATAAAAGCGTCAGAATTCTTCTAACGATTGGTCAAATAAAACTAGAAAAATTTATGTCCGTTGATATTCCGATCAAATCTCCTTGTTCGACACTCTGGCTGACTAACTATGAAATAAAATTTCAAATCCACAATATCGATCTTTAATGCTTATATAATTAAACGAACATTGGTTGCGCGGGTGGTGATAACAATTATTATAATCAAGGTTGCGGTCATGATATAAACACCTGACCCATTAATTACTTACATATGTCGGTATAAACTAAGAATTGTATAGTGTAGAAAAGGCAATTCATCCAGTAGACCGGTTTCGTCCTTATTGGGAACTCATCATGTACTGGCCAGAATTTGCCGCGGTCAGGACTCCAACCTGTGCACGTCTGCTTCGGAATCTGGTGCTCTAACGACTGAGCCATCTTTAATGCTGTTGTCTAAAAACACACGTAAATAAACAAGAACTAGTTCTCCCACCAAGCTGGTTCCAGAAGGCCCTATGCCAATGAGTTAGAATTAACCAGGCAGCCTCTCGTCTGAACCTAGTGTGCCGCTTAACTTTTACAGATTTTCGGTTTTTCAAATCTCTTTGTTAAAGATGATGTGTCGTAATTGGGTGACCGACATCATGAACAATAGTATCTGGCCAAGAGATGGTTGGCCTATCCATCGTGCAGTTCTATCTAACGGAACTGCCCCGGTGGCCTGTCGAGCAGTATTTGAAACTGGTTTTCGCAAATAATGCCAAAACTGCTGACTTTGACTTATCCATCAGGATTTCGATCGGGAATGGAATTCATGGACAAAATAAATGCACTCTGCTGCGCTCACGAGTTGTGCTACTGGTATGAAAAGTCTGACATTTTCGTTAATCTAGACCACGTATCCGCTATCGATTGGATTTCACGGAAGATATTATGGCGAACAAAGACATTAATTGCGTCTAGGCCAACAGTGTTCAATTACATGAAGCCTGCTGTATGGACTCATCAACGCGTATTCGCACTAACGAGGTTCTTTCCTGATCTTTTACAGCATTTTACAAGGATGAGTAATTTCTCCTATTTTTTCAATAGTAGTGTCGGTTCAGTCTCTGCTGAGGAGACTGCAACAATTCTAAAATGGAAACCAATAATGATGGCTGGATTACCGGCCTTAAGAATACAGTGAATGCGTTTTTCTGACAAGAAAGTAAGACGAGATCCTGAGAGCCATTAACTACGCTTAAGAATTGTGAATTCAGTACGGCCTAAAGTTAAACGCCTAGCAAAATAGTTCTTATGACCAATTTCGGCTCTAAGCTTAAGGTCGTGATGAGCCGCGCCTTGCTGCTCGTCATCTACGAACTCGTCTACCTAAGATGGTTGGTGATAATAAACAAATCGTCCTCAAGCAAAATTACTAGACTTATTCACCTTGCTCTAATTTGTTTGGTAAACTATGCAAGTAAACTGTGTAATCGCCAGCCAATTTTACTGAGTGTCAATCTTAAATTCTTCATGTAGAGCACTCCTTTATGTCTATTTAACGTAAGAGATAACAGAATATAGCTTCCAACGCATAGACAGATCGAAAGCCGAAGTCTACACTCGGTCGGTTTAGGCCATTACCAGCTTAGCGCTAGGAAATATTTCTCGAGAACAAAATTTACATGCGGACGAGTCGTACTCGGCCGCTTTTTTATTTACTATCCTCATTAAAACTTGTTATAAAACGCCATTACAATGGTTGCTGCACTCTTTAAAAAAGCCAAGACCAAAATCTAATCAAGAGTCTACGGAAGCAACTCTAATGGATGGCTGGAAATGCAGAAAGAGTAAACCAGGAATCTCGTGGCCAGATACTATTATTCGCAATATCGTTCACTTGATCACGCCGCACAGTAATTTCACCAATTAAGAGGAATTTAACGACGCAAAATTCGTGAGAGCCTAGTGAAAAAAATGATTCAGTTTAAAGGCCTACTTAAGACTAACTAACAATAGATTCTTTAGTTTATCTATACGTATATTTTTCATGATTTATATTTGGTTCCAGTGCTCTGACTACTTATGATTTCAGTTCTTGCTCGTTGAATGCTTCAGAAACAACGACAAGGTTAACCCGTTACGGAAGCTTGCAGCTTTGACATAGAATTCGATGATGTCAAGTAATATTTGACAAAATTGCATTTGAATAATTATCAATAAAAGTAACAAGTTTTGTGTAAAATTTCAACGGAACGTGGAGATTATCAAACACCACTGTGAGAACCGAGAGATTGAATTATTTTGCCCAGGTCTAAGTTTTGATTCGTTGTATTTTTTGCACTGAAGAACAGATTTATTGGTCGGCATCTAGTTGTTTCTTCAAAACCAATTAAGAAACATTTTCGGTATTACATACGCTTGCAAGCACAAACAACGCAGCTTAATGCGTTCCAAAACTTAAGCAGAAACGGAACTGACTGGAACAAATACAGGTAAGTACATTGCAGGTGACAGGCCAGCCATTTGCATTAATAAATTCGAAAATACCTACTGCTGTTGATTACATCCAAAAATAAACTACCAGAAAAAATACAATTGCATAATTCAGAGTAAGCTTAATGCGAATAATGAGGTACAATAAATTAAAACATATCTACCACAAAAAATTCCTTAAGAATAAATTTTAATGGGTTGCCAATTGATAATAATGTATATATGAATAATTTAGAATATGATGTGGGATCACGATCTCACATATGCATTGATAGGATAAATAAATATAAAAACTTACTTCCATTTTCAGATGCGAGCATATATATATATTTATATATATATATATATATATACTATATATATATATATATATATATATTGTTAATGTATGTTTTTCTAACTAAATAGAAATAAATATATTTATGTATATATATATATATATATATATATATATATATATATATATATATATATATATATATTCTTATAATTAGGAAAACACAAATAACGAAGTGGATAAAGGCCATTTATTTCGTGAATACTAATCATCTCTTATACAATCATACATATTTATACATTTTGGGTTTTCAATTGATTATGCTAGTTGTAACAAATCTGACTCGTTTTTACTGCTGTTTCTTGTTTTGACTAGTTGGTGAGTGTGTATGCGTTTGTGTTTGTGTGTAAGCGTGTTTGCATGTAAAGGTCATTCTCGCAGTATTGCGAAGTGATGTCTGATATCTTGTCATTATTGTTTTGATAGCTTGAGAATTAACCATTTGTGCGCATTGTTCACTGTTACATATACAAGTGCTATTTTCCCCAGTATAGTTGATCGTTTAACCTCGTTGCGCAAAGTTTTCACGTGGTAACAACGCCAGTGTTGATTGCAGTGTTAAACGCTCACATTGTTTGGAGACTTCTGTCATCGTATGCGCCTCTGTTATTTCCACTTCAGTTTGTTGCCAATCCGATTGTACGTTTGTTGATTCTAGTCGAGGGCCGGATACTTGTAGATTGTTGTTGAATTTTGTTATTCTTGGCCAATCGATAAGGATATCATGTTGATGAAACTTTTGAATATTAAGGTCAGGTACTTGTTGTTTTATGTAAAGTGCTTCGTAGATAAATAATAATTTTTCTGATTTTGCTTTATGTAGAACTGTGAAATTGGTCAAATTGACAGGGTGCCCCGTTGCCAATATATGGTCGGAAATTGCTGATTTTCCTGACGGTGGCAAGCCATTGTTAATCAATTTCTGTGGCAAATGTTGATGGATTCTGCTTATCAATTGCTTCTTCGTACGTCCGATATATGTGCTACCGCACATACATGAGAATTTGTAGACTGAATGATTTGGAGAGAATTGGCAATTGATCTTTGGCATCCAACCTCATCATTCTCTGTGTACTAAATGTCATATTAACTTTAACAATGGGAAAGTTGTCCTTAGTTATTCTATTCAGCCGCCGTGCAATTACTGAGACTGGTACGTCGCCTCTAAATGGTAAGTTTAGGAAAACCTGCTTGCCGGTATCCTCTCTAGTACGAATCTGCCGTGGTCTGATGTTGACATCAATGAAACGCTCTGGGTAGTTGTTCATTAACAAAATTTTCCTCAGGTTGCCCAGTTCTTCCTCAATCTTGTGTTCAGAGCAGATCTTCCTGATTCTGTTTGCTAGGTTGTTTACTAAGTTTCTTTTGTGGGATTCTGGCACACTACTGTTGTAGTGAATGTATTTTCCGGTGAAAGTGGATTTTCTATGTATGGCCAGTGTCAAATCTCCGTTTGCTTCTCGAGTGATTTTGATGTCAAGGAAGGGAAAACTGTCGTCTTTCTCTACCTCGAGAGTGAATTTGATGTCTGGATCGACTCAATTTGCTTGTTTGAGGATTTCGGAAGGGTCTGCTGCTTCTGAGATGAACAACAAGATATCATCTACATATCTTTTGTAGAGTGCGCACTGGTCAATTATACCTTTTAGGCTCGTTTTTTCCAGGTGATACATGTATAAATCTGCCAGGAGGGGTGCGATTCAACTTCCCATAGCTACATCATTGATCTGACGGTAGTATATTCCTTCGAATGTAAATTGCACGTTTTTTGTACATGCTAATATGAGGTCTTTGATGTCATTGGTGTCTATAGGGAAGTCAAAAAACTCATTTTTGATGAGGTCACACAATATCTCCGTTGTCTTATCCAGTGGTATGTTTGTAAATAAGGATGCGACGTCAAGCGAGACCATTTTATTCTGTAGGATGTTCTTCCCCTTCAATTCATTTGCTAGTTCGAAGGAGTCTTTGATAGTGTTAGCGTTTATTATGCTCCGTATTGGTTCAAGTAGTTTGCAGAGAAATTTGGCTGGTTTATGTTGTGGAGCGTTGATCATTGATATAATAGGCCGCATCGAAGGAGCTCCTGAGGCTGTCATGGCTTTATGAGTTTTTGGTTTGTCGTACAATCTTGCGGTGTTTGTTCCGACCGGTTTTGCTTTTCGGATGTCTTCTGTGAGTTTTGATCTAATCTCGGAGTCAGCCATCGATGTTAGAACATGTTTTTCCCTCTTTTTAAAAATTGTATTAATTCTTGATTCGATGTTCGTTGAATCATCTTTCTGTTTGATGTCATGCTTAAATTTAGATTGGTCATTTATTATATCTTTCATGGCCTTCCTGTAAGCGCAACGATGTGAAACGATCAACTATACTTGGAAAAATAGCACTTGTATATGTAACAGTGAACAATGCGCACAAATGGTTAATTCTCAAGCTATCAAAACAATAATGACAAGATCTCAGACATCATTACGCAATACTGCGAGAATGACCTTTACATGCAAACACGCATACACACTCACCAACTAGTCAAAACAAGAAACAGCAGTAAAAACGAGTCAGATTTGTTACCACAAGCATAATCAAATGAAATGTATGTATGATTGTATAAGAGATGATTAGTATTCACGAAATAAATGGCCTTTATCCACTTTGTTATTTGTGTTTTCCTAATTATAAGAATACTGTGGTAAATTAAAAAGGAATGGACATCATAAAGATATATATATATATACATATTTCACATTAATCTAAACACTGTGTATTGTAGAATATGAAATTCATTTAATAGACTAGTTGCAACCATTTTAGAACTTTTCAAATACTTTCCTGTATTTTCCACGATTAGGGCTCGAACAAAGGCATGTCCACTTCGAATTCTACAAGTCCAATCACTGAGGCACTCTTTCGCATGCTACACAAACAAACAAGATTTAATTTACATTCTTGCATTTACATTTAACTTTAAGATTATTATTAATAAATATTATCTTCTATCTTCTGGCAGGATGCATTACAATTATTTGTATACATTAATATTCGTCAAGAATAGATCACTTGCCAATTTGACAAGACGTCTACTTCTCAACGTGTAATTTTATTTTGTGGAGTCGATGAGTCATGCACAGGCATACAAAAGACAAATGTAGCTAATTTTTCACTGCCATATAAACCATTATTTTCGGCTGCGGTAGGAATCTTTGGCCACTGACATCTGGTCAGACACTGCTCATCGGCCTTAGTTAGCAGACTACCTAAGAACAGTAAAACTCTGAATAAAAACGTTTGGCCTAGCAATTGACGACCTCGTGCTTTATACAGCAAAACAATTACTGCAATGCCAGATTCGATTTATAGAATTGTTAAAATAGTACATAAAACCCAAATGTCCAACAGAGAAAGAGACTACTTTTCCTCACGAATTTAACGACACAAATCAATCGCCGACATATTGCTTAAATTAAATTCAAATTTATTTACGTTGCACCAATGAGGAAAAAGCAAATTGCCGTTTAACCACGTTTAACCACGTTTAACCAATAGTATGCAAGTACACATATTACATGCTATTTAAGCACGGTAATTTACCATGCAAGTCAGTTGTGGCATTTGCCTTCTACCTGCTTCACGCGTGTGCGTTCTGTCGGTTGTCAATACGTGTGCACTCTGTCGGCTGTCAGTATCTACTCATCTTGTTGCGGGATACCGGAGAGACGAGCCAATTGAGTGCAGGACCTGCAGGACACCATCCACAACGCGATCACAGCTCAACCACGGGAGCGACAACTCAACCTAGAGTCCACTCAAGGCTCTAGGACATCTTCAACTCTGAAGACTTCAAGAGAACGCATTACCAGGCCCTCTTAAGGGCCCCATATCAGTAACTAATCTCTATTCAGAGCACCTTAACCGAGTTTGTAACGTCGTACGGCATTCTTTGAAGCCGGGGGCGTTTACAAAATTGGCGACCGCGCCAGGATATTGATTATTTATCTGATTTTTTTTGGGTATAAATAAATTCACTTTCTTCTTCATGTGTTTGGGATAAATCGACTAACATTTGCGTTTTCTTTACCCTGATCCTGGTTTTTCTGGGAATTTTGTTGGGCATATATTCGTGAATTTGTGGTGTGAGCATAATAATAATTCATTGGCACCAAAAGCCAACGGGGCCTCTGTTCGTCATCCCTAAAGGAAAATTTCAAATTTTGGAAGCAGTGTGTTATTCTTGCTGTTGAAAATAATAATTCATTGGCACTAAAGACCAACAGGGCCTCTGTTCGTCATCCCTACAGGACAATTTCAATTTTTTTGGAAGGAGTGACGCTGTTCTGTGTTGAAATAATAATACATTGTCATCAAGGCCATCGGGGCCTCTGTTCGTTTTTTCCTTTTGTACTGGACAATATCAAGCAACAGTGGAAGCTGTTTGTGGGTAAGCGTTTCGTTATATATTTATACATTTATATATACATTTTCATATTGCTTTTAATTTATGCTTTTAAGATCCCGTAAGATTGTTAAAATGTCAGGTCCAATTTTAGATATTGATGTTCCTGTTTGGGATGGAGATAGTGAGTTATTTTTTTATGCGCGTAGACTCCGCTTTCTCCCCGTTTCCTGATTATGACAGTCATCAAAAACTGTCAAAGGTTTTTACTAAACTACCTTCTGAATTGCAGCGACGGATTTATCCTAAGCTTGAGGCCATTAGGAAGCTACCTAATCCCATTTTGGGCCCACAAAACGAGGTAGAATCCTTGCTTGGACCCACGGAAACTGAGCAGATAATAAACAAATATGCTCAGTTAGATATGCCAAATCTTGGCCCCATAGAAATACTGAGGGAATTACGGAAACGTTGGTATAAACCAACATTTCTGACCATGAGGCTAAGGTTGTTTTTATTAACAATCTTCCCCAAACATTAAGACTCTTTGCCAGACAGCTCCCCAACACTCTCTCTATAGATGACTTATCTGAGAGATGTGAGTTAGAAAATAGGGTTTTGGAACCCAAAGTGAATCCATCATCCTTTTCTTCACCTCCGCAAGATGATAGAATCTCCTCCTTAGAGAGAACAGTGGCGAACATGGCCAAAGTTCTAGAAGGATTGGCCATTACCAAATCGGAGATAAATCATGTGAATGCTTGACCAAAATTCGTTTCCAAGTCAAATTATAATGGTAGGCGGCGATCGAGATCTCCGCAATCATTTAATAAATATGCCCCAAAGAACTGCTGTTATAACCACCAGAAGTTTTTTATGCTTGCCAAGTTTGTCTTTGTCGTTCCGAAGAATTTTCGAATGAGTGCCAATTTCCACAGCTGACGGAAAGGACAACAGACCGCAGGCACAAGGGTGCATCAGTATCGGAAACGTCTGGCGCAGGAAGTAGAAGACCGTACTTTCTGCACATCAACGGCATCAACGGCGCTACAGGGAAGAAGCCAGCTACAATCCGACATCCCTGTCGACTCTTTTCGTCCACGCCGAATTTTTTCACATAGAGAACCAAACAGACAATGCCGGTCGCAATCACCAGCCTACTTGTTTGCATGACCCGGCGAAACAGCCAAACGAACTTCTGCACCTTCTTGATTTTAAAACTGGCGAAGAGTACATCGTAGACACAGGTGCGGCAGTCTCAGTTCTCAAAGGTGATTCAATGGCCGAGATGTCGCTAGGCGTTCTTCTCGCAACAGTTACAGGCGAGCCCATACCAACTTATGGCTGCCAATACCGCACACACAACATAGGTCTACGACGTGAATTTTCCCACAACTTCATCATTGCCAAGGTCTCACATAATATATTAGGCCTTGATTTCCTTCTAAAATTTCGGCTCATTGTTGATCTTGCCAATCAAAAGATCATCGACCCATCCACAGGACTTGAGCAAAACTTTTGGACACTTGCCTCCGAGCGTTTGGAGTTACAGGTCATTCAGCCAGCCCCAGTGCATCATTCAGGAGAGATATCAGCAGCTCTTCGAAAATACAAATCGCTTTTCGATCTTAACAAGTCAGAGCTACGAGTCTCCAGCACGATGCATCATATCGTCACAGAAGGACAACCTATTGCACTCAAGAAGCGACCACTGGCTCCTGCTAAACTGAAAGCTGCCCAAGAAGAATTCTCAAGGCTTTTGGAAGAGGGAATCATCAGACCATCAAAAAGTTCATGGGCGTCACCATTGCACTTAGTCTCAAAATCAAACGGATCGTACAGAGCCTGTGGAGACTACCGTAAGCTAAATTCAGTGACAAATATCAACACATTACTTGAAAAACTCAACGGCAGCAATTTCTTCTCAGTAATTGACCTTAGACAAGCCTACTATCACATCCCGGTAGCACCAGAGGATATCGAGAAAACTGCTGTCATCACTCCATTTGGCCTTTTCGAATACCTTTACATGCCTTTTGGACTTAATTGTGCTACACAGACATTTCAAAAATTCATGGACAACATACTTCGCGACGACTCTGCTTATTGTATGTCATATCTCGATGACATTATGGTATTCAGTCCAGATCTAGAATCTCATGCGAAACGTCTACGAAATGTCCTCTCGCGCTTATCCAACCACGGACTCAAGATCAACTGTGACAAGACGCAGATTGCAACTTCATCCGTTGACTTCTTAGAGCATCGTATCACGGCCCAAGGTATTCAACCGTTGCCGTCAAAGACGAATTCAATCAAGAATATCAAGACACCAAAGACTTTGAGCGATTTGCAGAAAATCCTGGGAGTACTAAACTATTATCGCAAGTTCCTTCCGGGCCTTTTTAAACAACTTTATCCTTTGTGCAAGCATGTGCGGAACCGAAAAGGACTTAGCAAGAATTCCATCATTGCTTGATCATCCGAAGACGAGGAATTACTTCATCTTGACCATCAACTCGTTAGCGAATACCACAATGCTAACGCATCCAGATTTGAAAAGCCATGTTCTACTAACGACAGATGCTTCTGAATTCGCTATTGGCGCCACTTTGGAACAAGAGATCGACGGAGTTCGGAAGCCTATCAGTTTCTACTCGCGTGCTCTCCAACCAGTAAAAACGAGTACGGCACTTTCCGTCGAGTACTTCTCGCCATCCACGACGCAGTGCGCCATTTTATCAGCATCATTGGCAGTAGCAGATTTGTTGTTTTCACAAATCATGCACCACTAGTTAGCGCACTTCGAAACGCAACTTCATCTATCGCCAAGTACCCTGCCAGAGTGGAAAGACAGCTTTCTCGTCTAAGCGAATGGCAATTTGACGTCTTTCACGTCAAGGGCAAACAGAACTTCATTGCAGATGCCCTGTCTAGGCCAGACGTCTCTCTACAACCACCTTCACCGTCATCATTCACTGTCAACTCCGTGGTACAAAGTGAACCTGCACTAACGCCAACTCTCCTGCGAACTGAACAACGCGGTGACATTCACATTCAAAGATCAATAGCCCGTCACCCAACCAAGTTCATATGCCGTCTGTTTACTTCACGGGTACGCAGCCCAACAAGCCAGTTCTGCCGACCAGCCTTCAGAGAATGGTTTTCAATTCAATTCACTCAATTTCTCACCCAGGAAGCCAAGCGACTGTCCGACTTCTTACAGATCGTTTCTGGGGTCACAGACTTAGGCAGAATGTTAAACGATAGGTCTCAGAGTGTGCTATTTGTCAGAAAAACAAGATCACACGACACACTCGTTCTAATTTGCAACATTTTCGGTCTACTTCTCGCCTAGCCATCGTCCACATCGACATAGTTCATCTGACAAAGGTTCAAAATTTCAGCTACCTTCTAACTATGATCGATAGATTTACACGGTGGCCTGCGGCATTACCTCTTGGCACCATTTCTGCAGACGAAGTAACTAACGGTTTGTATTTCTGCATGGATATCCAATTACGGTGTTCCCAATGAGGTCATCACGGACAGAGGCACTTGTTTCTCATCTGATCGTTTCAAAACCACCTTGCGGTACATGGGATGCATCTTACGCTAGACGACTGCCTACCATCCCCAAGCTAATGGCATGGTAGAGAGAATGCATAGGGAACTCAAAGCAGCTTTAGCATCCTCGTCCATTAATGGCAACTGGGTCGATGCACTACCTTTAGTTCTGCTGGCCATGCGTTCTCGTACTCGAGAATCCATTAAAACGTCTGCGTCACAACTCTTGTATGGCATAGATCTACGCCTGCCTAGTCAGCTCCCACGTCTACTACCGGCACAAGATGACCCACAAAACGAAGCTAACCGCCTTCGACTTCATTTCGGTAACATGTCCGAACAGCAGCCGAGACACACGCCTCGTCCAGTCTTCGTTCACCCACAGCTCCACAGCTGCAAGAGAGTACTCATTCGCAACAATACTGCTGTTGCACCACTACAACCCAAGTATCGCGGTCCTTACCCGATTTTACTAAAACAGCCAAAATACTTCATCATTATACAAGGCGCTACACCGACATCAGTAAGCATAGACAGGTTAAAACCGTTTATCGAACCACCTGATCCTGAGAGCGTTCAACCTTCTACACACGTCTCAGGCTCCGTCTGCCCACAATCTCAACCTGCTTTGTATAGCGCGTAATTAATTTTTTTAAACATTAACATTTAACTATAAAATTTTTTTTTAACTTTACGTTAATTTTTAGTAATTGTCTCACGTGGCATAACCACCTGTTCTTAGCTAACAATTGTGTAGCATTTTTGAACAGTTCTTTGGTATTATGCCATCTCTGAGGCAATGTTCGTGTACATATTTATGCAATTACCTTTGATTTTAATGTATATATATTTTACATTATAATGTATTTCTCACACATGACATTACACTGCCTATTTTGTTATGACCAGCTACTTAAAGCTAACGCTTTCGTGTAGCAACGCTAAGTAGTGATCAGCTTCATATCATGGTACAGGCCACTTTCAATGCATATCTCAACTTTATCTATTTCACAAAGACCACTCTACAAATGTCATGACCACAACGTCGAGCACTTTAGCTCCTTTGGTCGTATACAAACACTGACAACGATCCAACCTGCTTAGGTTTTTATCTTAAACCTGGCAAATTCAGAGGCGATTTACCTCGAAATCTTCACGCTGCGGCTCCAAAAAACTTACATTGCTCTATTTTTGCCTCACGTGCTTTGACCGTCCACTAGAGCTAACAATTTGTGTAGCAATTCCTAGTGGTTACCTGGAATCATATCATTGTTGAAGCAACCAACAAGCATATTTAAGCCCAGCACTTATGGTTCATCATATTTTTGCTTAACTTGGTTCGAACTCTGTCATGCATTTCTTATCTAGCCTCGCAGAGAGGAATTTTTTTTCTGTTTTTCAGAGAGGAAAGTGTTGTAACGACACAAATCAATCGCCGATATATTGCGTAAATTAAATTCAAATTTATTTACGTTGCACCAATGAGAAAAAAGCAAATTGCCGTTTAACCACGTTTAACCAATAGTATACAAGTACACATATTGCATGCTATTTAAGCACGGTAATTTACCATGCAAGTCAATTGTGGCATTTGCCTTCTACCTACTTCACGCGTGTGCGCTCTGTCGGCTGTCAATACGTGTGCGCTCTGTCGGCTGTCAATACCTACTCATCTTGATTCGGGATACCGGAGAGACGAGCCAATTGAGTGCAGGACCTGCAGGGCACCATCCACAACGC